>APFE031257426.1:0-13321 GCA_000404065.3 Pinus taeda
GGACGTAGGTTGGAGAACACCTACGGGGAGGGAGACTGTGTTCCGGTGGTGGACGCAGAACAGGAGGAGCCTGTGGTGGACGCATAACAGAAGGAGCCTGTAGTAGACGCAGAGCAGGAGGATCCGATGGCAGATGAGGACGGGAGGAGATTTGCGGACATGCTCCTCAAATCAGTGCAGGATCTGTCGAGGCAGATTGAGGTGATGGGGCAGAGATTCATAGTAGTGGAGGCTAGACAGCGTGAGAACCCACGGATTTTCCACGTTGGTGAGGGATCGGGTACATCTCACCATTTTCCAGAGCAGGGTGCCACTCAGCATGATATTACTCCGCAGATAGCCTCACATGCCCCTACACGCTCTACCATGCCCACTTTCCTAGGAGCGGACACAGGGGCCGGAGCCCAGCAGGAGGCAGAGCCCGATCATATGGGTGATTATTTTGTAGAATACCAAGCCTATGGGCAGGAGTTCGGGGATGCTCTTTCATTCAGAAATTTTGTTCACCTCCAGCGGGATAGTAGACCTCGCGACCATCACAGAGGACACTGGCATTATCACGATGGAGACACCCATCGCACAGCGAGTAGATTCCACTTGCCTACGTTTGATGGTTCATCAAACAGTTCGGCAAGGTCTTGGGTAGAGAAGCTGGACATCTATTTCCAGCTTAACCAGATGTCAGAGGTAGAGGCCATCAAGGTGGCGACATTACATTTGGATGGTGAGGCCTAAGATTGGTGGTTCCATGGGATGGTTACACTCGGACACTCCTCAGTGATGACATATGCAGAGTTCACCAGGAGATTGATGGAGAGGTTTGACCGAAGGGATTCCGAACAACACTTTGTTGAGCTAACGAGGCTCAAACAGACGGGAAGCCCAGAGAACTACATTGCAGACTTCTTGAGGATTTCAGTGATGGTACCAGATCTATCCATGGCACGGAGGATCTACATGTATGTTGAGGGGTTAGCAGAGCCACTTCAGGGTCTAGTCAGATCCACTAGACCAACCACACTTCAGGATGCTATTAGCAGGACCTGGGACTTACAGGATGTCTTACCCAGGACCCGGACACCTTATCCCCAGCGACAGGCTTTTCAGCCTAAGGGGAAGGATGTGAGGATTCCGCCTCCGAAGAGGAATCCGGGACGAGTACAAATTGACGATGATGCCAAGAGGGAGTTGAAGAAGAAGCGGTTGTGCTTCACTTGTCAGGAGCCATGGGCACCAAGACATAGATGTGCTGCTGGCAAAGCACATTTTATTGACGTCTTCTCCAGGAGCAGTGGGGAAGAGGACGACGAGGATGATGTGGAGGCAGGAGATAGTCATGTCGTGTAGGGTCCCTTGTCGCCTCCACCACCAGCAGCAGGTGGTGCAACTTTTGCACCTACCAGAGGAGCCCTTGCAGCATTGCGAGGAGTTCCCAAGTATTTGACACTGCGCGTACGAGGGAGTATACAACCTTCGGCTTAGACACAACCAATTGCTGAACAAAAGACCTAATTCAGATCCCAATGTGTTGGAAGACATTGATCCAACATCAGATTGGGTATTGGAGAGTCATTCCGCAAAGTTTGATTATGATGAGGATCTTGATTTGGATTTACAGGTGGAGGCATCACTCGAACATAATGTTCTATTGAATGCAGATCCACTTGTACTAGCCTCAGGGCCAACCCCAAGTCCTCCAGTTGCAGGCGCTTCCTTTCCTCAGCCACGACAGAAGCGCATATCTCAGCAACCACCAGCTACACAGCCTGCTAATGCCACCACTTCTACAGTTGCAGTGGGAGATGATGATGAGGAGGAGCCATGGGCTTCCCTGTCTGACTCTGATTTAGAGGTTGAGCCAGATGATGTTGGCTTCTCTAGCAGTAGCCAATAGTACTGGTCACAGTTTACTTTTGTTGTAGAGACCATTTCTAGCCTCCTTGGTTATGTGTTTTTGTTTTGATCTCTATATCGTCATCATGTATGTATTGGACAGTGCACTGGGTGCCATTTTGATATAATGGACATATTCATGAGCCTACTTTGATCATATGTTGTCTTCTCTCTATATTTTAATGATGTGTGTTTGGAAACATGAACGAAAATCTTTAAAATTATGTTTTTTTATGAAAAAATTAATATTTAATGTATTTTTTACAACAATCGAGACATTAAAATCGAGCCAGCCGAGTCGAAGTCGGAATCGGAGTCGACCCTCGGCCGAGTCGGAGTCGGAGTCAAAGTTTTACAACATTGGATTAAACAAGTAGGAGAAGTAACATCAGTTTACTGCAGTAGGGATTCCGGGTTTAGGAATTTTCACATGGTATCAGAGATGCAGGTGAAACAAGAGAACAATGATGGAAGAGCCCAACGCTGAAGGAGGAAGGGAGTTCGAAATTTCTGCAAAGGCCGCAATTCAAATCCCTAGAGGGTTTGCGCAATCAGGCCATGAGGGTAAGATTTTTGTGGTAAATCTCTCTCTAAGTGAGTTGACAGAGAGGTAGGATTTCTAGATCAAAATTTGTTAGCGGCAGAGGCAGCGCAGAGGTAGCCAGAAAAGCTGGGGGGCAGTCAGTTTGGGGCTGGATCATCCAAGGTTTCTCAGTGATTGTGTGAGGTAAAACTCACAAAGCTTCTACCAGTATTTATCTCTATAGCTGAATAACCCAGTGAGGTATTCAATGATGTATTCAGATTTTGCTACTGCTTAATAATAATAAACCCTCAGAGTTGCTGCACCGGTTTTCCTGCATTGAGTTTTTCCGAGACTTTTGTCCAAAAATACTGTGTCTTATTTGTTTCTATTTTCCTAGCTCAATTTCTATGTTTCAGAATCATATTTATTGGTGTAGGTTGCTTCAGTAATTTATTTCAACGTTTCATGAAGAATTTTGAAATAATCTAGGTGAAGTAGGTTCAATTGGTTGCAGTAGGATTTGTGAGATTGTTAGATCTAGGAATTTTCACATGGTATTAGAGTTGTTGATGTGAAACAGGGAAGAGCAGATCTAGCATTGAAGCAAGGGCCAACTTGCTACAACAAGCAGCAATTCGAATGCCCTGAGGGATAGCGCAGTTCTAGCCAGGAGGGCTACATTTTCAAAGTTGTCTCTCTCTGAGTGAGATGACAGAGAGGTAAGACTGCCAGATCGAAAACTTAAGGCAGAAGGAGCTACGCAGAGCTAGAGGGACGCAGTTTTTTGCAAGCTGAGTGCTGGGTAGAAAAGTCATCAGAAGGAAGAAGCAGATCACATAGTGAGGGAATACTTCCTCAGTGATTTCTTCCCGAGGAAATCAATATTTCTGATTTGTTTAGTAGAGGAGTAGCAGCTTACCAACTCCATCAGGGAGTGCCTAAGGCAACATAGATGCTATGTAGTAGGGAGAAAGAAGGAGTTGTTCGACATTTTTTTGGACGATATGGCAACTAGTGGCTTGAGGGATCAGGGTAGGTTGGACGGGGCTTCCAACTATACTATCTGTAAGGCTAGAATGACCTTCCTTCTAGATGAACATGCCCTCAAGGTGTATGTTGATAATGTGGTCGTTGTCCTGGCGGATGCAGATCCGTTGAAGAAGTACATAGATGAGATGGCTAAGACAAAGAGGATGATTCTGGATGGAGTCAAGGATCACGTGGTGTGCCACATTGCTAGCAAAGGGATTGCTAAGGAGATGTGGGATGCCTTGGCCACATTGATCAGGGATCTTCCAAGCAGCAAAAGATGTACTTAGAGAAGAAGCTCAGATCTGCTCAGATGCAGAAGGGAGAACGTGTGGATCCATTCCTCACGAAACTAAAAGAGACTCCTCATGAGCTGTCAGCTATGGGACATAAACCTCAGGATTCGGAGTGAGTGAGACTTACTCTAAATTCTGTATCGGATGAGTGGCAAATCTTTGTCCAGAGTATCCTAGGCATAGCAGCATTGTCAAATTGGGACGAGATGTGTGTAGCTTTGAAACAAGAAGAGCTGAGGAGAGACCTGCTCAAGGTCAAACTTGATGGAAGTAGTAGCAACAATGAGTTGAAGCACAAAGTAGAGGAGGAGGATAACGCAACCATTGCATCGAAGGGACAGTAGGGGCACCAAAGATGTAAGAAGGACGTCTCCAAAGTGAAGTGCTTCAAATGTGCTGAGATGGGTCACTATGCATCCCAGTCAATGTTTTAAAACTCTGACTTCGATTCCGACTCGGTCGAGGGTCAACTCCGACTCTGACTTGGTATCGACTCGGCCGATTTGATTTCAATGACTCGGTCATTGTAAAAAATACATTAAATATTTATTTTTTTATAAAAAACATAATTTTTAAGATTTTCATTCATGTTTCCAAACACAAAGCTTTAGAATATAGATAGAAGACAACATATGATCAAAGTAGGCTCATGAATATATCCATTATATCAAAATGGCACCCAGTGCACTGTCCAATACATACATGATGATGATATAGAAATCACAACAAAAACACATAACCAAGGAGGCTAGAAATGACCTCTACAACAAAAATAAACTATGAAACATCACTAGTCACCACTGACCAGTACTACTGGCTACTGCTAGAGGAGCCAACATCATCTTGCTCAACCTTTGAATTAGAGTCAGACAAGGAAGCCCATGGCTCCTCCTCATCATCATCTCCAACTGCAACTGTAGAAGTGGTAGCACTAGCAAGCTGTGCAACTGGTGGCTGCTAAGATAGACAAGATATGCGCTTTTGTTGTGGCTAAGCAGAGGAAGTGCCTGCAACTAGAGGACTTGGGGCTGGCCTTGAGGCTGGTATAAGTGGATGTGCATTCAACTGAACATTATGTTCGAGTGAAGCCACTGTCAGTAAATCCAAATCAAGTTCCTCATCATAATCAAACTCTGTAGGGTGACTCTCCACTACCCAATCTGATGTTGGATCAATATCTTCCAACACAATGGGATCTGAATCAGGGCTTTTGTTCAGTAGTTGATTGTGTCTAAGCCAGAGGTTGTATTGGACATAGACTAGATCATTTAACTGTTTTTTATCCAAACGGTTTCTCTTCTTTGTGTGAATCCTCTCAAAGACAGACCAATTGCGCTCACACCCAGTAGCACTGCAAGTTTGACTCAAAATACGAATTGCAAACATCTGCAATTGAGGAAAATGGCTACCAAAAGCCTCCCACGATTGTGCTGCAAAAAAACATAGGAGTGTATTGTGTAATGAGTTAGCTCAACAAAATTACAAATTATATCCAACTTTCAAAATATAAATGATTTAACAAAATAAGTATTAAGAATTTGAAAGATGAAATTTTTGTTTACTTGGCTCATCTGCTTCTTGCAATCCTTGCTAGGTTCTTCCCAAAGGTACCTGTGGCTTTGCTAAAGGTTGTGACCTGTCGATGTTTCTCCAGCTGATCACACTCCAATGGGATCATGCGATCAATGCAGTCAATCAATCCATCTCTAACCTCCCCACTCAAAGCTCCTACCGCTAGAGCTTTATAATGATACCATGGGTTAACAAATACCCAACTGCATGTATAGGGCGATGGAGTTGATTGTTCCATCTTTCATCAATGATTGCCCAAATGGGCCCATACTTAGCCACTTTATCCTTGTATGCCCTATTTATTTGTCCTTTGCTTGATCCATAGCCTCATAAATGAAGCCCATAGCCAATCATTCCCCATCCGCCAACCGCAACACCTTAACCAGTGGCTCAGCAACTTTCACAATCTCTGCTGCCTTTCTCCAAAATATTTCTTCATTAACTTTCTTTTTCAATTCTTTGACTTCCTATTTGAGAGACCACTGGCTTTGATTCCATTCATCACTTGAAAATATCTTTTGCAAGTTTCTATGTTGTGAAAGCATAGATTGCAATGTCAAAAAATGAGTAGCAAATCTAGTGATTGCAGTCCTAATAATATCCCTGCGCCCTATGTGTCTCCTCATAAGGCTCAAAATCCATGAATGATTGTAGATAATTTTTGTTATGCTTTTGGCATGATCTACAGTGTTTTTGACCAAATCTAATTTGTCAATATCCTCAAGCATGAGGTCTATGCAATGTTGTTAAAATTGGCAACTAGGGCCAAACTTCATGTGGGTCATCTTATTTATGGCAGCTGATATTTTTCTTGGATCCCTCTCAATGAAAGGTATAGGATTGATCTAAAGATCATCCGATTCCGATAAGTATTCACGGAGATATGAATTTATTTGTATTATGGGATAATTCGTCAAGGTTGGCCAACGACCAAATAACCCCCACATGTGCTCAATGTTTTAGTATAAAAGGAGATGACTTGACAGTCATTTCACACACACTTCACTCTTGATTTCTCTTCACTTGTTCTGGGTTTTAGTGGCAAAAGAAATCTAGATGATGAAGCCCTAGACACAGGAGGAAAGGAGACTAAGGGAGTTGCCCTAGAGATGATGCCCTAGCAAGGAAAACACAGTCCTAAGGAGGATGCCCTAGTTGCGGTCCTAAAGGATGTCAAACCGTAGTTTGCTCTAATCCAAAAGGACGTAGTCATGTTAGCCCTAAGTTGGAGGCAAGGGAACTCTGTCTTAGCTGCAACAAAGGAGAGTTGAACAGCGTGCTTCTAGAGACCTGTTTCATGATCTTTTGGAGGGCCGAGTTTATTGTAAGGGAGGCCAAGATTACTCCCTAAAGGGTCGAGACAAGGAAAGGTTGTTGCAGCCTGTGTGAAGGAGTTGTTAGGTGTCTAATGCATGGCGGGCTGTGTAGGTTGTTGTGGGTAAGCCGCAAGCCCTACGAGCAGTCTAGAGGGCAATGTAAGGTGTTTTGAATGGGCTGTAGGTGGCAACGGAGGTTTGTGGTAGGTCGTAGGCCTAGCCACTCCAAAACAGGTCAGTGTGGAAGTGTTAGGGGCTGCCATATGCCCGAAACAACAACATGCGGATGCAGCAATCTACCTTGACTAGGTCCCAGTATTTGGAGGTTGTTTGTGTGAGTTGATAAAGATTGTTGCAGCATACACATGCCCTAACCAGGGACAGCTGAGCAACAATAACATGGTGCAGCAATGGCACAATGTGACAGCAGCAACAACAAGGTGTAGCGAGCACATGGGGGAAAGCATGGTGTAAAGGGACAACAGCAATGGCATGGTACAACAATTACACAATGGGACCGCAACAATAGCATGGTGCTGCAAGCACATTGGGACAGTGTGGCAAGCATGGTGCAGCAAGCACATGTGACAGCATTGTGATAAGGTGCAGCAGGATGTGGAATGCTACTGCATAATGATGGGCATCGTGACAAAAGTGAAGTGTATAATGTTGTGTGCAGCACTTGCAAGGTATAGCATGAGGCAGCACTGGTGAGTGTAGCAAGATGATAAGGTACAGCAAGATGATGTTGTACAAGGAAGTGTAGCATAAGGTGCAACAGTATGATGGGTGTAGCAATGGTGCAATGGTACATGGGACAACAAAGGTACATGATGCAGTATAGGGATAATGATGATGGGTGCAGCATGGTGCAACACAGTGAGGTGCAGCGTGATGATGAGGAGCAGCACAATGATAGGTGCAGCATGGTGATGGAGTCGCTTGGGAGAATCAATTGAAGTAGCATGTCTTTAACTGAGTTCAGCTACCTCATGTATCATCTACTTAGGGATGATCTATGCTATATTATTTAAATAAGTCAAAGTGTTGACTTCTGTTGTATATGTACTATCTCTCTCTCTCTCTCTATTGAACTATTGAAGAGCATATAAGAAGAATTGATCAAGGGTTCCCCACATTGGGGTTTGTCCCTAGCTAGCGCCACATCTTGAGTCTTCTTGTCTTGGCTTGTCTTCTGCGATCTATGATTATCTTCTATCTGCAATTTACTATTATGCTGATGTGATTTCTAATCTGGAAAAGTTATTGAGCTAACTATGAAAATTGAAATAAATTTCTCTAACTATAGAACATACCTAAAATTAACATGGTATCAGAGTTGAGGTGAAGACAAAGCCCAAGTAAGAGTGAAAGAGCAATCACCGAAGACAGTTGGGAAAGGACAAAAGGCTCAATGTATTCCTCATCCCTCTTCAAATTCACCAAGGGTGAGGTTGAAGCAGAGAATATTATCTGAGTGGCATATCGGAAGCATTTGATGGCCTACCTAAAGATCACTTCAATGAGAAGTTCAAATCTAAGGGTGGAAGGAGAGGCAGATGCCTTGGTTGTAATAAGTTCAGCCATTATGCGAAGAATTGTCCGAATGGTAGGGACACATCACTTGATGATGATAACAATCATTCCAGGGACATCTTCAATGATCGAAGGAATGGCAGGTAATGCAGATCATCAAGGAAATGGCCGACTCTTCAAAGAAAGCAAGGAACTCTAGGTATGTAGAATCAAATGTTGTCTTTGGTAAGATAAAGCCATATTATCTTATATTGGCCCTCTCCTCCAAACTCTTTGGGAATTTGGCTTATTAATTATAGTGCATCAAGGCACTTCATCAGATAGAAGGGTGCTCTCTCTAATTTAGTAGAGAGGAAAACAATCGTGGGATCATACTTGGAGCCAATGCCACCTATCTCGGAAAGGGTGTAGGGAATGTTACCCCTCAATTGAATGAGGGTAACTTGATTCATTTTCAAGAATCTCTTTTATGAACCTGATCGCAAGAAGAACTTGGTGTCCATTTCGGCAATGGAATTCAAACGTTTCAGGGTGGCATTCTTCGATGGAAAGGTACGTGTTTGAAAATAGAATTCTCAAAGATGCTTTTACTCATGGGTTCAGGGTTGGCAATTTGTATCAAGTTGTAGGAAGTACATTGGGGACCATGTCAGTTGGCACATCTCATCTATAGCACCAGAGATCTTATGAGGCCCTACTCGATGAGAGTCAGATGGTGACAGGGATGCCTGAATTCAAGAAGAGCATGAAGGTACATGTCTGAGATGTGCCAAAGGAAAATCTTACAAGGGGACCATTCCCCTCATATAGCAGGTGTTGTCGCGCAAATTGACACGACAACGCTCAGACCGGGAGCTGTCACTCTAATCCCCGATCCCTCCATTTAAGCCTGTCTCCCGCGGCTAAGGGGGGTAGACCCTGTAAGATGATGAAGACCAACTGTCGATCAGTTGGTTGGGAGACACGAGACACGATACGATAAGCACTAGATAGATTTGATTTTAGCAGACCAGTGCCTTAAGAGACTGTCATTGAATCGATTACTTGTTAGATGATTATAGAAACATGAAACGTGAACGGTGCTCTTAGAATGACCAAAATGATATCCAGCAACTGAAGATTTTTTTAAAAAATGAATACTTCGAAACACCACGAATCATAATCCATTAACTAGATATCAATTTCATGTCTCGACTTGAAATTATTTTAGATCTCAGTATGAAAGATAATGATTGAAAACCACTGAATTCAGCAAAAGGAATCTTCCACAATGAAAATTTTTATAGGTTTTCTCGACAAAAATTTAACTTAAAACAAGACTTAAAATTTAATCCTAAGTCCTAAAAAAAAAATTTATTTGATTTTTCATTTTATACTTTTTATGATTTTTTAGTTATTTTAAAACAAAACAAAATAATAAAAAAAAGAAAATTATTTAAAACTAATCTAAATCAAATTTAAAACAAAATCTTAAAACCCTAATTCTAAGATCTAAAAGAAAAAGAATCAAAACTAAATAAACAAAATGTAACAATAGGATTTTTTATATTTTTTATTAAAATAAAGCTTAAAGAAAACTAATATTGAATCTATTCTAAAATCAAAACTAAAACCCTACAAAAACCCTTTTTTATATGGAGTTTCTGAATCTTTGACCTTTTTAACAAAAAAAAAAAAAAAATTAAATCTAAATCAAAAACATAAAAAAAATTTAAATCGAAAACTAAAAGGGTAAACAGTAATATATATACAAAGTTAAAACAAAGCTAAAAACTAAACTAAAGCTAAAATCCTAACTTAAACATATGTACATACTAAACTAAATTAAAAAAAAACACATTTTCAAAACTAAACTAAACTAAATAAAGAAATCGATTAAAATAAAACTATGACTATGCTACCAAAAAAGAAAAGAAATTAACAGAAAACTAAACTAAAAAAAATAAACCCTACCTCTATGCTCTACGCAGCATACAAAAATTTTTAAAATAAAATAGAAACGAGAATGCCGTGCGTATACTACCCAACAGTGACACGATTTTCGTATACACCAGAACATAAACGTGACCCTTTGAAGAAGAGCGAAAACACGCATAACCAAACCCGATGTGCCTTTGCGTATTCACCATGTGCCGGAGGAAACTTGGGGTCGCTTTCTGGTTTTTATTTTTTTTATTTTTACAGCTGTAGACAGTGCCAGGGATGAAGCTCAAGGACGCAGCACGCAGGCGGATGGGAAGATGACGCCAACAACTGAAATCCGCCTCTATGTATAACGTATTAACCGTTGAGCATTCATTTTGTTGTTGCAGATGGAGGTCGATTGCATGATTAGAAGTGGAGCAACAGCTTTCGATGGGAACAGGCAGCGTGCTCTGAGAAACCAAAGTGTGAAGACGCCTTACGCTGATGCCCAGACTCAACCCACGCGAAACGATTTTCCCTGACCTGCGCTGTTAAGCTCATGAACAATCGATTTAACCAACGCATCAAACCTAAGATCCATCAGATTTAAAAAAAAAAAACGATTTGGGTGATTGCAGGTCCGAACGCGGGTGTTTGAAGAGAACGCCAGAGATGGGCAGGACGGCAATCACGGTGGGACACCATACGCATACCCCCGACTACTTTAAACGCAACCAAAAACGATTTTGAAGTTCAACGCCTAGGCAATGAAAATATGACTGTGTTCATTTGCTAGCACGCCATCACATTGAAGAACAACGGCCAAAACTGAACTTGTAATGTGCAGAAGGAAGGAAAATAAAATCTGCATATAAAATAAAATCAAAACCCTAGATCAGAAAAACCTTGAAACCCTAAACAACTAATCTAATTTACAGATTTGTGGCTCCTAAATAGCCAGATTAGGCAGTAAGCACAGTAAATATTTAAAAGAGATAAAGATTTTCAGATTTTCACTGCGAAGAACTTCAGAAAAAATCTCTCATGCAAATTAAAAAAAATAAACCGAATGATAGACCCAGGATCAAATCCAACTGGGCTCAGCAAAAAAAATGCTTGTGGGAGCTGGCTGGTTCAGCCGAGAACTTCCCCGAACGCCCACAAATTTCCTTCAGAAAATGTTTTCTGCACAGCTCAAAACAACCATCAGTAAAGAGGGCAAAACTGCTGCTAGATCTCAGGAAGTAATGGAGATACCTGCCATTACTTTAGAAACCCTAGCAGCACCCAAACCCTAGCAAGTGAACAAGATACCTGTGTTCACAATACTCTGCAAAAAGAAAGCTATTATTAACGGCTGAAAATAACATATGCAGAAAATTAAACAATCTCACAGCATTCAAGAGAGTAACACCAGCAAGATATGGACCCCAAAGTCTTCTTTATTAACCAGAAATAGATTTACAAGAGAGCTTCTTCAGTCTTAGACTCACAGATCAGATGATCTGAAATGACCTCCTAAAACCCTATATAAAGGAAATGATCCCAACGGCTAGTTCGATGTGTCCATGTTGAAAATGATTCTCGACGTTGATTGAGGATAAGAACATCTTCTTGATTCTCATCCGTCGATTTAAAATATTATTATTTATTTAAAATTATTTTTAAACTTTATTATATATTTTTTTTATTTTTATTATATTATTATTATTTTATTTTTATTTTTTATTATTATTATTTTTTCATTTTTTAATTTCCTTAATTCATTTTAAAATGGATTTCATCCGAACCTAAGACCTGGAAACATTTCACCTAGGACTGGACTTAAGGACTCAGAGGGACATTTAAACATTTTTCGACCCTCAGGACACATTACATCATGAATTAACTATACATCTTCAAGGGGAAAAACCCTTTAACATAGACCCTCACAAATCGCAACTCCAGCTTTTATGCGACACAACTATAATCTAGCAGTATCAACAACCACTAGGATTCTCCTAAAATTCCAATGACAAATCTTATCCCGGGCTGGGTCAGTTTGAAAGAAAACTCTGCCGATCCGTGGATCGGTGAGACGAAAAACCTCCCGGGACATAGATTATCATAGGAAAGTTAGGTCCACCTAGGCAATTTACAACACGACTCACATCTGCTAGGATTATTTACAATTAATACATGCAGACTGGGTTTACAATTAGATCGATCAAGCTGCTGATGACTGCAGGATGGCACGGACACGCTGATCAGGTGCTGCCCCTTTTTGCGAAGAAAGAGGGGGTGTACTGCATGGGTAGTTGACTGGTAGAGGTTAACAGCAGGTCCACAGGTTTGGAACAACCCGAGGGGTTTGAGATTCTTGATTGGGAATCTCATGTATGCATGTGGAAGAAAGCCCTCTATGGCTTGAAGCAAAACACCCAGGGCTTAGTATGAGAGGATTGATAGCTGCCTGATGAAGCTGAGATTCACTAAGAGTGAAGCCAATCCAAAACATTGCTTGAATGTTGTGGATGATAGACCTCTCATACTGGCACTTTCTGAGGACGACCTCTTTCTAATAGGCGCAGACCCTCTTGTTGTTGCACAGATTGTCACGACAATGCTCAGACCGGGGGCTGTCACTCTGATCCCCGATCTCTCCGTTTAAGCCGTCTCCCGAGGCTTAGGGGGGTAGACCATATGGGATGAATGAAGACCAACTGTGGACCAGTTGGGTTGGGAGACACAACAAGGCAACTTAGCACTTGATTGATTTTAGAAGTTAATGGACCAGTGCCTTATGGAGTTAATGATTAAATAATTGTTTATCAAATGCTGAAAAATATGATCTTTGTAATTCCACCATTAACAATCATTTATCATTAAAAAACCCAAGCAAAATGCAAGATATTCAACAAAAGTACAACGCTTTAATAATGATCCAGCAATTAAAATTCAAAGGATTATATGCTTAAAATAACCACGCAATTTTTAAATGCTAATCAGTGATCACTTTCATATAGCTAATCTTCAAATGAACATTTAAGCATGTTTAACCACATGAAAATGATAAATTTTAATCCCACATCAGAAATCTGTTAGCCTTAGCGAAATACATCAAAATTTGGAAAACGTGGCAAAATATGCTAAGACACAAAAATATTTCATGAAAAAACAACTTTTTTATGATTTTTATATTTTTTTATAAAATTTTTTGAGTCTAAAAATTAAACAAAATTAAGATCCTAAATAAAATCTAATCTAAA
>APFE031257443.1:692-13672 GCA_000404065.3 Pinus taeda
CGTATGACTGAGAATCCTGTGTTCCACGATCGATCCAAGCATATTGATATCAGGTACCACTTTATCCGGGATATGGTACAGCGAGGCGCCGTAAGGCTCGATCATATAGGAACTGATGAGCAGGTCGCGGATATTCTCACTAAGCCCCTGGGGAAGGTCAAGTTCCTAACCTTCCGTGAGAGTCTTGGTGTCGTGGAAAGACTCTATGATGTGGGTCCTGTTGGACGATGAGCTCTGGGAGCTCTGGGGGGCTTTGGGATAGCTTCTCGGAGCTATAAGCACTCATAATGCTTCTGCCCCACCCTTGTGATTATTGAGCTGGTTCGCCACTCATTTATCTGTGCCCCGTATGCATCCTACCCATTGAGTTCAGGGCTCATGGGAAGTACCTCTCATTTGGCCAATGAGGTGTGGGAAAGCTAGAGACTATTAGCAAAAGACTGATGGACGCATCAGAGATTGCTGTCCTCTCTATCTAGGATGGCATGGTCCAACCACTTGATCTGGGATCAAGATTTGTGAGGTCTGGGACCTCTGGACTGATTATGTCAGTCGGGGGATGATGTCTTTGTGACTGACCCACTTCTGTTCTGAAATAAAGAAGCCAGCAAAGCAAGTTTCGGCGGGATGACTCACGATGTTGATTGCACTAATAGATGGAGTTCTCCCTAGTTGAGAGGGAGTGTTAAATTTGGACAACTAGGTCCAAACTCCATGTTCTGATGCTCAGATTAAGAGGCTAATATTTTTGTTTGATTCCTCTTTCTGAGAGGTGTAAAATCCATATAAAAATAGTCTTAATCCGATGAGCAGAACTTATATTTTGAATTTATTATTCTTAATAAATTATATGTGCAAGGTCAGCCAGTTTTGTAATGTAGGCTCACATGCCCAACAGATGTGTCACACACCCTCATTGATGGATATAAATATAGGAAAAGTTGGAGAGAATTTCATCACATCACAACTCACATCTTCCTCTCTCATCCTAAAGAGTACGAGCTACCTGAAGGACGAATTTCAGCCACACGTGGGAAGGACGAAGAGGACAGACCGTACGGCTGAGCTGCAGTACGATTTTTCTGCTGCTAGGGTTTCGCAGAAAGTTTGACCAGCGTTGACTTTGGTCAACGCTTGGTCCAATCAAGCTGAAAACTTGTGGAAGGTTCGATTTTTGAAGGCCGTACTCCCTGGCACAAAAATCGAGGTCAAAGGGTTGACCGTTTTGCTGCTGCGTTGACTTTCAGCTTGCTGCCCCTGCGTTGACTTTTCAGGACAGCGTTGACTTTTGTAGAATTGACTTGGTTGACTCATCTACTGGTTGGAGGGTTGTTGTGACACATGCTGGGCTGGCTGACCAAAGGAGACTTTGCTGGTTGAAGCATCCTGTTGACCGCCGAAACGAACACACACATTTTTCTTGTTTCTGATTTGTCTTCTGTAAGATCTGCTTATATGTTCTATCTGCATTTTGCTTAACTACTTGTATGATTGCTGTGAGAAAAGTGAAATTGCTCTTAGCATAGAACATCTACAAAAATTTACAAACTTCCAGCCTTGCTAACAACCCTTTAATTCAAGCCTTAAGGTTGGCTTATTTGCCACACTGACACCTACAACTCACAAAGGTTTCCATGCTGTCCATCTAGTCTTCTTCACGCTGTCAACATGCTTCAATTAGCTGCATTAGGGTCTCTCCTTGGATGCAAATTAGATGTTTCCCTTGACTGCATATTAGGCCTTTCTTAACTGTAGATAGGGCCTCCTTTAGACAACAGGTTAAGGGCTTCTTTATACTTCGTATTGATGCTACCCTTGACAGCTAATAGGTCTCCTTTTAAACTGCGGCCAGACCTCCTCACAAGACTGCTGCTAGGGCTTCAGGACTGCGGCTAGGCTTCATGACTGCACCTAGGGCTTCATGACTGCGGCTAGGCTTCCTCTAGACAGCGTATAAGAGCCTCCTTCAACTGTGGATATAGCGCTGCATCTAGACAGCATATAGGAGCCTCCTTTACTGCAGCTTGATCTCCTTTAGGACAATGTATAGGGCTTCTCGTTAGGACTGCGTATAGGTCTCTCCCTCTAGACCACTCTTTCCACCAAAACCCAAACGATTGGAGAGAGATCACAAGAGATGAGTGTGTCAAATGACTTGAAGACTCCTTCTATTTATAATGCAACGTTGAGGATAAGTTGGGGTAATTTGCTTGCTGACCGACCTTGACAAATTGTCAATAATATGAATAAATTCATATCTCCATAAATTCATGTCGGACTCGAATGATCTTTAGATCAATCCAACACCTCTCGAAGAGAGGAATCCAAGAAAAATATCAGCTACCATAAATAAGATGACCCACATGGAGTTTGGCCGTAGTTGCCAATTTTAACAATAATGCACTCTCCGAATCTAGAAAAACTTTCCTCCGGACTCACTGTTTCTAGCCCTCAGTGTTTCTGCTTGCCCTCTAAAGTTCGAACTCTTCCGGCAACTGACTACTACTACTTTGGAAAATCAAACTCCAGAAATGTCTCGAGTGTTTTGTCCATCTACTCATTGACTTCTTCTTATAATCCTTTGTTGGAGCACCAACAACTAAGATTAAAACTTAATCAAGGGCCCAAATTAATTCCCTGTCGATTTGTGTGAGTTTCTAGAGAATTCTCACCATATCTAAATTATTACTGATTAATTAACCATATTTCCTAAGTATAAACTTAGGAAATATTAAAAAAACGGCTAATAATCTAATTGAGCCATCTTTAGGTGGAATTTCTAGAAACAATTTCTGAGTTTTGGAGATCTCATGTGTTTTAGCCTCTTCACAAAGTTTCGAGACTAGAACACCTCCGATGCTACAAAAACTAACAAATGGAAGATTTTTTTTGGGTTTTCCCCTTGGAGGGGTTTTTTCCTTGGCTTGGAGCCTATATCTCGTGTTCCTTTTTGTTCTTGTGATCTTCATGTACTTTATGGTTTGGGTAATTCCTTGATGAAGAAGATATAACAAATTAATTAAACGCCAACAAATCTCTCAAGTAATTATCAAGTAAGAGGAATCAAACCCTGATATGAAAACCCCTCGATTTCTCAACAAGACGAAGTAGTAACGTTGTATTATTGAATCTTTATCCTGTAAATGCCCTAGTTTCTAGGTTCAAAGAAAATATGAACTTAATATTTATATTTCATTTTTGTATGTGTAATTACTAATTTGTTATATATATATATATATATATATATATATATATAAACCTTGTGCTTTGTGTTCTGTTTTTGAGGTACCCATGTCTCCTATTAGACACTTATTTTCCATTTCCTCCATGTCCCATGTCCTTGTGTTAGGTGACTTTGGTTTCTAGTCAATTGGACATCATAAGTGCAAACATAGTAGTGCATGGTTTGATTATTCTTGCTGTCTTCATTTGTAATGATGATGATTGTGCACTCTTGAATACTCCATGTGGTCATTGGTTATTGGATAATTCATTGCTCTCATTTACCAAAGTTTGACAAGTTGATGGTTTGACATTGCACTTATAGTGGAGCTAATATCAATGCTTTATGGATGGTGTTTGGTGAATGGATGATTCCATCTGCTATGTTTTCATGGTCACTTGTCTTTGGATACATATTCTATTTCTTAAGTATTCACTTCACGTTCCAAGGATAATTTTAATGACCACTTGTCCAATCTAAACATCTTGAAGTTATTTATAATTGGTAAATTGATCTACTATTCACACACAACATGTTACTTTAGGTATGTTCTATTCTTAGAGCAGTTTATTTCAATTTTCACAGTTAGCTCCATATCTTTTCTAGATTAGCAATCACATCAACATTAAAGTAAACTGCAGATAGAACATAAACATAAATCGCAGAAGACAAGCCAAGACAAGAGGACACAAAATGTGGCGCTAGCCAGGGACAAGCCCCAATGTGGGGAAACCCTTGATTAATTATTCTTATATGTTCTTCAATAGTTTAGCAGAGAGGGAGAGAGAAAGAGATAGTACATTTACAATAGAAGTCAACACTTTTGACTTATCTAGATAAGAGCATAGATCATCTCTAAAAAGATGATAAATGAGATCAGTTGAAGACATGCTACTTCAACTAATTCTCTGAGGTGACTCCTTCACCTATTGTTGTGCTGCATTTCGTCATCATGCTGCACCTCACCATGCTGCACCCATCATCACTATGCTGCATCTCATCACGCTTCATTAATCATGACTGTACCCATCACTGTACTGCATTATGTGCCATTGTTGCACCATGTTGCCATCCTGACCTATGTGTTGGCTGCACCTTGCTCGCTTATTGTAACTTGTTTGCTTGTTGTCCCTAGCATGCTTATTGTTCTTAGCATGCTTGTTGTTGCATGCTGGTTGTTCCTTGCATGCTAGCTGTAATATTGCATGCTTGGTGTATTTGTTGCTAAGTACCATACAACTGTCCCAAAGTTAGTTGTCCCTTGCATGCTACTCTCCTTCGGAGACAGATGCTCCGGTTGTTTCGGCAGTTCCCTGCAGTTCTAGTAGTTCCAGTTGTTCCTGGCAGTTTTGACAGTTCTAGTTGTTCTCGACAGTTCCGGCAGTTTCGGTTGTTCCCGGCAGTTCCGACAGTCTCAGCAGTCCTGACAGTTCTGGCTTTTTTGGCAGTTCCGGCTTTTCCGGCATTTCCGGCTTTTCCGACATTTCCGACTTTTCCGACAGCTCCGGCTTTTCTGGCAGTTTCGGCATTTCCAGCTTTTCTGGCATTTCCGGCAGTTCCGGCTTTTCTGGCAGTTCCGGCTTTTCTGGCAGTTTCGATAGTTTTGGCTTTTCCGGCAGTTCCGACTTTTCCGGCTTTTCCGGCAGTTCCAGCTTTTTCGGCAGTTCTGACTTTTCTGGCTTTTTCGACAGTTCCAGCTTTTCCGGCTTTCTGCGCTCTAGATCAAGGCAACATTATTCCTTAGGATCTCTCCTCCTACTAAAACCCAAAGATAAGTAGAGAGAGGAAGAGATCCCAAGTGTGTTGAAATGACTTGAAGGCCACCTCTATTTATACTAAAACGTTGAGCACATGTGGGGTTTATTTGGTTGCTGGCCGACCTTGACGAATTGTCTTATAACGCAAATAAATTCATAACTCCATGAATACTTATCAGAATCGGATGATATTTAGATCAATCCTACACCTCTTGATGAGAGGGATCCAAGAAAAATATTAGCTGTTATAAATAAGATGACCCACATGGAGTTTGGCCCTAGTTGCCAATTTTAACACTCCTTCTCAACTAGGGAGAACTCCATCTGTTGATCCATATGTCCGACTGTACTATCTCTGCCATTAGTGCCCTGCACTGCTCTGCTTTGCTCTGATCTGCTGAGCTTTGCTCTACTTTGATCTGTTGAGCTCTGCTTTGCTCTGCTCTACTGAATCAAGAAGAAGAAGAATTGATTGAGAATGTCTCATACCATTCTCTACTGACCCGAAGTCAGTTTCATTTGAAGAGAGTGTGTCACATAACTCTTACTAACCCTAAGTCAGTTTTATTGATCCCAGATCAATATCACAAGAGAGTGTCTCAAACCACTCATACTGATCCCAAATCAGTTTCATTGATCCCAAATCAATGTCACAAGAGAGTGTCTCAAACCACTCATACTGATCCCAGATCAATATCACAAGAGAGTGTCTCAAACGACTCATACTGATCCCAGATTAGTTTCATTGATCCTAGATCAATGTCACAAGAGAGTGTCTCAAACCACTCATACTGATCCCAGATCAGTTTCATTGATCCCAGATCAATGGAGGTCATCCTAGCATAGGGAGTACGATAGATACAACAATGCGTCCATCGATAGTACTACTATGGTCCCTATCCTCATTTCCTTGCTCATTGATCAGATGAGAGGTACTTCCGATGAGTCCCAGACTGCATGGGTAGGATACCTCGACATGAGAACTAATCATCCTGTCCACAAGAGAACGAATCATCCTGTCTGTGGATGCCACGGAGAATTAATCATCTTGGCCCACAGGAGAACTAATCATCTTGTTCCACAGTCGCCATGGAGAACAAATCATCCTGGCCCACAGGAGAACTAATCATCCTATTCCATAGTCGCCACGGAGAACAAATCATCCTGCCCCACAGGAGAACTAATCATCCTGTTCCACAATTGCCACGAGAGAACTAATCATCCCGGCCCATAGGAGAACTAATCATCCTGTTCCACAGTTGCCACCGGAGAACTAATCATCCTGACCCACAGAAGAACTAATCATTCTATTCATACTCATAGCGCACCACTGGGGGAGGGTGAGTTGCCTTGTGGTCGTATGTTGCTCCAGTAAGTACCCCAAGCTTCCCAGAGCTCCCAGAGCTCAATGCATGCAACATGCAGGACCCTTATAAGGAGGTCTTTCAACGACTCCAAGTCGTTCGGGAAAGTCACAGATTTGACCTTTCCCTAGGGCTTTGACAAAATGTCTGCGACCTGTACATCAGTCTCAATGTGATGGAGCCTCCTCGCTCATCGACTTACCATATCACAGATAAGGCAATATCTGATGTCTATCTGCTGGAGCAATCATCGAATACGAGATTCCTCAATAATCGAATCCCCCTCTGGTTGTCACAGAGAATCACAGTGGTATTTATCATGTGTACAAACCGCTCACTTAAGAGTTTCTGCAACCATGCAGCTTCACACGATATCATACTCGTAGCTATGTATTCGGTCTCGACGGTTCTTATAGGAACTGACTTCTGGTTCCTGCTCATCCATGATATTGAAGTAGAATCCAAAGAGAACCAGCACTAAGAAGTGCTCTAGTGATCCTCCACACTGCCTGCCCAGTTAGCATTCGAATAATCATGCAATTTCATATTTCCGACAGTGTATCTCAATCCATGAGAGATTGTGCCCCAAAGATATCTTAGAAGATTCTTGGCACCAATCTACTGAGGCTCAACCAAATATGAGCTCACCATGATAACTGCCAAACATATGTCTGGATGGAAGTTCACCAAGAACATCAACGCGAATGCGCTTATGAAACTCAGAGTCATTTCCCAAATTTGGTCCAACATCACTACCATATAACTTCTGAAAGTTAAGATCCTCGAGGTAGTCACAGGCTTGCAGTTTATCATTCCACATTCGGAATCCAACTCCCTCTTACTTCTGCAAATGAGAGGGTCTGCACCTGTTAGAAATAGGTCGTCCTCATAAGGTGCTGGTATGAGAGGTCTATCATCCATAACCTTCGGGTAATGGTTTGGATCGGTTTCACTCTTAGTGAATCTCAACCTCATCAGACAGCTATCAATCCTCTCATACTACGCCCGGGGTGTTTTGCTTCAAGCCATAGAGGGCTGTCTTCCACTTGTATACATGAGATTCCCGATCATGAACCTCAAACTCCTCGGGTTGTTCCAAACCTGTGGACCTGCTGCATGAAGGGAATGGTCCCCTTATAAGATTTTCCTTCTTTACATCTCAGACATGTACCTTCATGCTTTACTTGAATTCAGGAATCCCTATCACCATTTGACTCACATCAGGTAGGGCCCCATAGGTAGACCTCTGGTGTTATAGATGCGATATGTCAATTGACATGATCCCCAATGGACCATCGTGCAACTTGATACAAATTTCCAACCCTAAACCCATGAGAAAAAGCATCTTTGAAAATATATTTTTTCACACGCACCTTTCCATCGATGAATGGCACCCTGAAACCTTTGACTTCCATTTCCGAGATGGACACTAGGTTCTTCTTGTGAGTAGGTACATAAAAGAGATTCTGTAAATGAATCGAGTTACCCTTATTCAATTGAGAGTTAACATTCCCTATACCCTTTCCGGGATAGGTGGCATTGGCTCCAAGTATAAGCCCACGATTGTTTCCATCTCTACCAAATTAGAGAGTGCACCCATCTATTCGATGAAGTGCCTTGAAGCACTACAATCTATAAGCCAGATTCCCAAAGAATCTGAAGGAAAGGGCCAATACAAGATAACGCTTCTTTATCTTATCAGAAACAACATTTGATTCTTCATACCTAGGGTTCCTTGCTTTCTATGAAGATTCGGCCATTTCCTTGATGACCTGCATTACCTGTCATTCCTTTGATCATTGAAGATGTCCCTGGAATGATTGTTATCATCATCAAGTGATGTGCCTCTGCCATTCGAACACTCCTACGCATAATGGTCGAACTAGTTATCTGCCTTTCTATCCACCCTAAGATCCGGTCTTCCAATGAAGTGATCTTTAGGTCAGCCATATTCCGTTGCACCATTCTAATAATATTCTCTGCTTCGACTTCACCCTTGGTGAATTTGAAGAGGGATGAGGAATCCACTGATCCTTTTGTCCTTTCGCAATTGTCTTTGGTGATTGCTCTTTCACTCTTGCTTGGGCATTGTCTTCACCTTAGCTCTGATACCATGCTAATTTTAGGTATGTTCTATGCTTAGAGAAATTTCTTTCAATTTTCACAGTTAGCTCCATATCTTTTTCAGATTAGCAATCACATCAGCATTAAAGTAAACTGCAGATAGAACATAAACATTGAAGCAAACAAAGTTCCTTCTATAGATTAATTACTCCAAAAGACTTGGAATATCAAGATATCCATGAGGATACAAATATTATATATTAAATGTGTGAATAAGAATGAGAATGATTTACAAATGAGAACGAGAGGCTTGCTTATATATCAAGCGTCTCTTCATGAAGATTCATGTCTCATTTAGACATGCCTCTTCAACTTAATTACTAGCTAATTAATCATTATTACAATTTATCTTTATTATTTATATATATTTTATTCGTTACGTTGCCTCCTTCAAAGAGCTTTGTCCTCAAAACTTGTCGATGAAAAAAGGCTTGATCTCTTTTTCGGCTCTGAAAGTCTTTCTGTCTCGGAATAGTCATCCTTGTCGATACAAGTTGATATGATCTTCTTCGTGACAAACAAAATTGTCACACTGAAAAGGGATCAGACCATCCAAAATTAATCTTCTGTATAGTACTTTGATCATTGGAATTTTGTAACGACTTGTTAGCATAACACTGGATTGAGATTACATCACTATTATCCGAAACATTAGTTTGTTGTTTCGGTTCTGACTGGTTCAAATATGTAGCATGGTTGATTCGTCTGTTCTCATGATTTGGATGCTGATATGGAACTTTTTTGTTTTGATTTCTCCTTGCTGGGCATGTGCCAATTTTTATATTTTCTTCTGGCAAAGATGTTGTTGAGATGGTTATGGAACATTCACTTGGGATGTTTATTGTTTGAACTGCAACATCTACGTGTGTCGTTTCTTCAACTGACTTGTCTTCTTGAGTTGTCATATTCACTAGATCGGTATTTGTTGTTTTGTCATCAACTTGAATTCCTACATTTGATACTTCTTTCTCGATAAATTGTTGTACCTTGTTTTCTAATGACTTCTTATCCTCCTTAAGTTTTTTAATTTGTGTCAATAATTTCTCACTATGGTTTTTAAGTCGAGAAACTTCTTCATTTTTGTCAATAGTGATTTTGTCAATTTCATTTTGCATATTTTGTAATACTTTTTTACCTTTTTGAGAAATTACTTTTGAAATATCCAATATATCTTCTGGCGTTACTGAATTAGGTTTTAGTGTAACATCTTGGAGTGTTATTTTCTTCTTGTAAGAAAATGTTAAAAACTTTTTCTTAGTATTTAGAATAAAGGAACCTAGGGTTTTCATCCATGGTGATCCCAAAACAATGTCACTATCGTTAAAACATAAGGTTTCCACAGTGAATTGTGAGGTAAAAGTATAATCTCCAATATTTATGTGTAGATTGCTTATATCGTATTGTTTGCCAAAAATATTTGTTTCAACTATATTTGATTCAGGAATCACCAATTGATTAGCACATTTAGGACTAACATAATTACTTCTTTCAGTAAGACTGATAGAGATTATGATGTCTCTTCCTACGAGTGATCCTTTGATTTTAAATAGTGTGCAAACACATGTACTATGGGTTTCAGGAAACCTTTCATTACTAGTCTCCATTTTTGCCTTGATGTTTTCAGGTAAACAATATGTCAACTGGAATTATTTTTATTATAAAATATCACTTATTTCTTCTATATATATTTTTCAAATATTCTCCTTTAATGTGGATTGTTAAAGCTTGAATACCCTTTTATTAAAAAAATACTCCTCTATATTGTTGCCCTCTATATATGTATGTATTTCTTTATATTAAGACCCCTTTTCAAAATAACTTTATTATCTTATAATAATAATAGTTTCACTTCTTTTTTTAAATAATAAATTGGTCCCTTTTTTTATATACTTAATTACTCCCTTGATAATTTTTAATGTCACCCCACTTAATATAGTAGTCACACTTAATATAAACTTTTATGATGTCACCACATTTAACAAATATAAAGGTCACGTCTTTTCATATGACATGGTCACGATGTTCACAATACTTTTTAAGTAAAAAGTAATATTTACCTTTCACGTAAGAGCTTTTGTATCTCTGTTTTCTTTAACTTTTAAAATACCATGGGCTATTACCATGGGTTGTTTTTAAAACCACGGGCTTCTCCACGTAAAAAGTTTTAAATATACTTGGTATGAGATTTTGTATCCGTTTTGTTTTTTCTTTTACTTTTTTTTTCTTCTTCTTTTTCTTAATTTTATTTACTTAATTTTTTTTTTTGGTTAATTTTTTTTTATGGCCAAAGGCCTAGAAAAATGGAGGAAAGGAGAAACTCCCAAATTGTGAGCAAAATGCTTCAATTGTACGGCAGCAAGGTTGACGAATTTCGATAGCCAAGGATCTGGTTAGGAGAACGAGCTCTATGCACCGGTTAAGCAACCTAGAGGACCGAACTGCTCTGATACCAAATGAAGCGAACAAAGTTTCTTCTACAGATTAATTACTCCAAAAGACTTGAAATATCAAGATGTCCATGAGGATACAAATATTATATATTAAATGTGTGAATAAGAATGAGAATGATTTACAAATGAGAATGAAAGGCTTGCTTATATACCGAGCAAGTGTCTCTTCATGAAGAGTCATGTCTCATTTAGACATGCCTCTTCAACCTAATTACTAGTTAACTAATCATTATTACAATTTATCTTTATTATTTATATTTATATTATTTATATATATTTTATTCGTTACAAACATAAATCGCAGAAGACAAGCCAAGACAAGAGGACACAAGATGTGGTGCTAGCCAGGGACAAACCCCAATGTGGGAAACCCTTGATTAATTCTTCTTATATGTTCTTCAATAGTTCAGCAGAGAGAGAGAGATAGTATGTTTACAACAGAGGTCAACACTTTGACTTATCTAGATAAGAGCATAGATCATCTCTAAGAGATGATACATGAGATCAGTTGAAGACATGCTACTTCAACTAATTCTCCAAGGTGACTCCTTCACCTATCATTGTGCTGCATTTTGTCATCATGCTGCACCTCACCGCGCTGCATCATGCTGCACCTATCATCACTATGCTGCATCTCATCATGCTTCATTAATCATCATTGTACTGCATTATGTGCCATTGTTGCACCATGTTGCCATCCTGACCTATGTGTTGGCTGCACCTTGCTTGCTTGTTGTCCCTTGTTTGCTTGTTGTCCCTAGCATGCTTGTTGTCCTTAGCATGCTTGTTGTTGCATGCTCGTTGTTCTTTGCATGCTAGCTGTAACATTTCATGCTTGGTGTATTTGCTGCTAAGTACCATATAACTGTCCCAATGTTAGCTGTCCCTTGCATGCTGCTCTCCTTTGGAGATAGATGCTCCATCTGTTTCGACAGTTCTAGTAGTTTCGGCAGTTCCCAACAGTTTCGACAGTTCTAGTTGTTCCCAACAGTTCCGGTTGTTCCTGGCAGTGCCGATGTTCCCGACAGTCCCGATAGTTCCGACTTTTTCGACAGTTCCGGCTTTTCTGGCATTTTCGGCTTTTTCGGCAGTTCCGACTTTTCCGGTAGTTCTGGGATTTCCGGTAGTTCCGACAGTTCTGGCTTTTTCGGTAGTTCCGGCAATTCCGGTTTTTCCGGCTTTTCCAGCAGCTCCAGCTTTTCCGGCTTTTCTGGCAGTTCCGGCTTTTTCGGCAATTCCGACTTTTCCGACTTTTCTGGCAGTCCCGACTTTTCCGACATTTTCGGCTTTTCTGGCAGTTCTGGCTTTTCTAGCAGTTCTGGCTTTTCTGGCTTTTCCAGCAGTTCCGGTTTTTTCAGCTTTTCTGGCTTTTTGCCCTCTGGATCAAGGCAGTGTTATTCCTTAGGATCTCTCCTCCTACTAAAAGCCAAAGACAAGTAGAGAGAGGAAGAGATCCCAAGTGTGTTGAAATGACTTCAAGGCCACCTCTATTTATACTAAAATGTTGAGCACATGTGGGGTTTATTTGGTTGCTGGCCGACCTTGACAAATTGTCTTATAACGCGAATATATTCATAACTCCATGAATACTGATCGGAATCGGATGATCTTTAGATCAATCCTACACCTCTCGATGAGAGGGATCCAAGAAAAATATCAGTCGTCATAAATAAGATGACCCACATGGAGTTTGGCCCTAGTTGCCAATTTTAACACAACATTATCTTTTACTTTGAGCATAAAACAGTGCGAAACACGCATATGGATTTCCAAATGAATTAATTGAATTGATTGAGCAACAATACTCAATAATAATACAGAGATATTGACAAAGCTAGAAACATCAAGTTTCTATGTAAAGAATCAGTTTCATCTAAGAAACTACTAAAGGAAGAAAATTAGCAACAGCTAAAAGAATGAGCATTAAACTAAAATAGTATTATTCTAATACCCTCCCTTAATGCTCAATCTATTTACAACACCAATAGACCCCCTGAATTGTACAAACTTAGCAGGACCAAGAGGCTTGGTGAAGATGTCTGCGGGCTGCTCTGTTGTGGGA
>APFE031257443.1:14069-43921 GCA_000404065.3 Pinus taeda
AACACGCTGGCGAATGTAGTGGCAATGAGTTTCCACATGTTTTGTTCGTTCATGAAAGACGGGATTTTTGGCAAGTTTGAGCACTCCCTGATTATCACAAAACAAGGAAGTAGGACCTGTTTGGGAAACATGCATATCTGCAAGCATACGTCGAAGCCAAACTGCCTCACAGGATGCCTTAACTGCTCCCCGATACTCTGCTTCTATTGAGGAGAGAGCCACGGCTTGCTGCTTCTTACTAGTCCAGGTGACAGCACCAGATCCTAGACTAAACACATACCCAGCTGTAGATTTACGATCATCAACCGAACTGGCCCAGTCAGAATCTGTATAACCACTAAGTATAGGATTGGAACTGCGAGTGTATAGGAGTCCATAATCAGAAGTGCCACGCACATATCGTAGCACACGCTTTGCTGCTATCCAATGATCAGCTTTAGGAGCGGACATGAAGCGGGAAATGTAGCTCACTGCAAAACTGATGTCTGGTCTGGTGGCAGTAAGGTAGATGAGACTGCCCACTAATTGCCTGAATAAAGTTTCATCCACAGGAAGAGAGGATGACTGAGCTGAAAGTTTGAGCCCTGGTTCCATAGGAGTCGTGGTTGGTTTGCAATCTTGCATTCTGAACCTGTCCACAAGATTTTTGGCATACTTGGACTGAGAAAGAAAGATGTGATTCTCAGTCTGCCAAACTTCAATCCCCAGACAGTAGTGAAGAAGTCTCAAGTCTGTCATATCAAAGGTTCTGCATAAGTCTTGTTTGATCCCATGGATCAAATGTGCAGAGCTACCAGTAATGATCAGGTCATCTACATAGACAACCACAAACAAGATATCATTACCAGTATACTTGATATACAGATTTGCATTAGATGGGCTCCGCTGAAAGCCATGATCTGTCAGGTATCGATCAATTTTCATGTACCAAGCCCGAGGAGCTTGTTTCAATCCATAGAGAGCTTTAACTAATCTACACACTTTCTGTTCTTGACCGGCAATCTTAAATCTTGGAGGCTGTGTCATGTAGACTTCTTCTTGTAAATCACCATTTAGGAAAGCACTTTTTATATCCATCTGATGAACTTTCCATTCGAACTGAGCTGCTAGGGCAAGGACAAGCCGTATGGTACTCATCTTGGCTGTAGGAGCAAAAGTCTCCTCATAGTCAATGCCTTCCTTCTGTGAGAATCCTCGAGCCATAAGACGAGCTTTATACTTGTCTAGAGTTCCATCGGCTTTGTAATTCACTTTATATACCCATTTGCAGCTAATGGGCTTTCTCCCTTCAGGAAGATCAGAAAGGGTCCATGTGTGATTTTTCTGAAGACATTGGAATTCAGCGTCCATAGCCTGTTCCCACTCAGATGTACCCTTAGCCTCTGAGTAAGTTTGAGGCTCAAAGATACTGTGTAGATTAGCCATAAGAGCAAAGTTTACTGTAGACTGCTGTTTGCTCTTATGTCTAGAAGTTCGTCCTTCAAGGAGTTCATCATCCCTGAGATCACCAATGGTTTTAGCCCACCATTTTGGCTGAAGAGTAGAGGAACCAATATCAGGAGGAGAAAAAGGTTCAAGAGCAATAGGAGCAGCAAGAGAAGGGTTATTTTCCGGAGGAAGCTTAGGCAGTGTATTATCAAACACTGATGCTGCATCATCCCTCCCATCAGGTGGACCTACCGGAAGAAGAACACTGTGAGGCTGATCCGTAGAACACTGCTCAGAAGAAGGAGACTGAAAGAATCCTCTGTCTTCATCAAATACCACATCCCGACTGAAGCTAAGACGACCAGTGGCAATATCTATTAGTCTATAGGCCTTGTGATGATCGCTGTACCCTGTCATCATGAGTTTCTGGCTTTTGGAATCCAACTTAGAGCGCTTAGCAGCTGGAATCCAAACATATGCAATTGAGCCGAATACTTTGAGGTGACTGATCTTAGGCTTACAGCCAGACCACACCTCTTCGGGAGTCTTCCCTTTAACAGCATGAGTGGGTGATCTGTTAAGAAGATAAACAGCAGTAAAGACTGCTTCAGCCCAGAATTTGTTTGGAACACTCTTGTGCTGTAACATGGAGCGAGTCATTTCAACAACCGTACGGTTGCGGCGTTCAACAACACTGTTCTGCTGAGGAGTGTAGGGTGTAGTGAACTGGCGTTTTATGCCATGAGTATCACAGAAGTTGGAAAAAGCAGAAGAACAAAATTCCCCCCTGTTATCTGTCGTAAGAGTCATGATATTACAGCTAGACTCTTTTTCAACTAAGGTTTTAAACTTCTGAAATATACTAAATGCATCAGATTTATATTTTAGAAAATATACCCACATCTTTCTACTGAAATCATCTACAATAAGCAAAAAATATTTGCAAGCAGTGATAGAAGATGTATTCATAGGACCACAAATATCAACATGAATTAACTGGAGTACCTTAGAGGCGCACCAGGATTCTCCATTCGTGAATGAAGACCGATGTTGTTTGCCAGCTTGACAGGCGCTGCATACGCCCAACTGCTGAGTCTGAATATCAGGTAACCCTGACACAAGTCCTTCCCGAGAAAGCTGAGAGAGATACTGCATGTTTAGGTGACCATATCGCTGATGCCATAGAGTGCTGATGGGAGAAACACGAGCTGCTAGAGCTACTTCTGGAGAATCACCAGTGTCAAGAAGCCTGTATAAACCATGATCTTCTAGGCCAACAACAACTGTAAGACTAGTCTCCCTGTCGATAATAAAGCATTTGTGCGCTCTGAACACTACATCAAGCTGAGGAGAGTTCCTCATAATCTGACTGACAGACAACAGATTAATTTCCATACCAGGAACATAATACATATTCAGGAAGATGAGTGTGCGGCCACCAGACTGGATTTGAACTGTACCTCTGCCAACCACTGTGTATTGTTCACCTCCGCCAAATACCACGGAATCACTGAAAGGTGAGAAGTCAATAAACCAGTCACGCCTATGAGAGAAATGGCATGATGCACCAGAGTCAATGTACCAGGCAGAAGATGGAACATGATCTGAAGACCTTTTAGTCATAAAAGCATAGAAGGCAGAATCTGTCTGCTTGGAATGTTCTGCAACATGTGCTGTCTGATGGAGCCCTCCCTGTTTCTTCTGTTCAGAAGCAATCCTTTGTCGGCAATCTTTCTTTATGTGGCCAAACTTGTGACAGTAACTACACTGCACATTTTTCTTCCTAGCAGGATCAAAAGGCTGAGAAGAACCTTTCTGCTGAAAGAACTGAGAGGACTGATATTTGGCTGCAAAAGCATTTTCGGAGGGGGCTGATGCTGCACTACTACCAAACTGTTGTTTCCAACGATCCTGCTGCATGAGTTTGGTGCATAAATTCTGGAAACTTCAGATCAACATTAGTGGCAATAATGTTGAGTGTTTCTATGAAGTGCTCATAAGATTTTGGTAGACTTTTCAGAGTGATGACTACCATATCTTCCTCCTCCATGGTGCGACCAATGGCTTCGAGCTGATCTTGAATGTCTTTAATCTTGTTGAGATGTTCCTGTAAAGACATATGTTCATCCATCATGATGGAGAACAACTGATTTTTGAGAAAGAAAGCTCTGCTCTTGTCAGATGTCTCATGTAGTTCTTTCAACTGTTGCCAGATCCCGTCAGCTGTCTTACCAGAAGGAATCTGCGGTAACTGATCATCAGCCACAGAGAGCTCGAGAAGCATAACAGCCTCTCGATTTCGATTATCAAATTTATCTTGATCGGTACCAGCTGTACCGGGACGAAGCTCTTTGCCCAAAATGCGCTGATCAAGATGCCTGTATTCAAAAATGGTCAACATTCTTTGTTTCCAGAGGTTATAATTGTTGCCATTAAAGCGTTGATTTCCTTCTAACATCAAGTTGGTGAGCGAGGCCATTTGTACGTTTCCCAAGACAATAAAGAAATCTGGCACAAATTTCAATGTAGATGCCTGCTAATCCTCTGATTTTGCAGCAGTTTTAATCAACTCAGCCAAGAAAAAATTGACCAATATGTGGACAGAAAATACGAACCTAGACGACACGGGAACGCTTCAATCAAAAGAGAAAATAAGAGATCACGGATCTCAGCGGAAATATCGAAAAAAGGAATCGATTGTCAGAAAAGAGATTCAGGTATCGATCCTGCTCGACGGATTCTCCTTAGCTTAGACGGGCAGCAACAACAACACTGTCAACTCACCACAGCTCGAGTGAATATACAAAAGTTTTGGGTTGTATTTCAACCAGCGGCCCACGTAAATCTGCAAGCATCCGATTGTTCTGACAAAGAGCTTGAGTTTCCTTTATTAAATCTGAAAAGCGGAGAGAACACTGATGGTTGGTTTTCTGTTCATCACGAGCCAAATGCAAAAAAACTTCGAGACCGACGCGCATCCGAAGGAGGCGTTGAACATACTCGATCACCTCATTCCGCTTCTGCTCGGATTGCACAGTTGGCTGTATGCACAGAATGATCTCCGAAGTCCTTAGTTCGGCCTTGGCCCACCGATTTGCGTCAATTGCCGACGGATGAGGGTTAGCTGAAGGGGCAGATTCTTTCGTCAAAATGTCGTTTCCCACCAGGCTTTACGTGTGAATTGCTGTCACGCATAACGTCACCGGATCGCTAAAACCTATGAGGGAAATTGTGGCTTGTGAGCCCAGCCTGATCAGAAATTCCTACATGAACCACATACAACCTCCAGTACAACGTGAAAATGGCGATGCTTAATGTCCACTCAGTAGAATTTCAAACCGAGGGTAAGAGTCCGGCGGATGAGATACCAGGCGTGCCAGCAATCGTAATCGTAACTGCGGGAGACTACAGTTAAAAGCAAATTTCGTCCAGCAAAATGCCCTGCAAAAAAAAATTGATCCACGCGATGATAGCGTTGTTCGATTATAACAGAGCTCCGACTGTGTCACACGTAATCTTCTGGGATCGATGCCAACAGCTGGGATCTGCTCCACTCCAAAAAAAACTGGAATTCGCACCAATTATTTCGAAGAATCCACTTCTGTATCGAGATAGACGACTATAAGCTTTTATCACAGTGAGCAGAGCCGAAGCTAAGACTCAGTGAAGGCTATCTGGCTTACAGAGGGCTCGACCTTAGAAAGGAATGACAGAATGAACTCAAGAGATTAGGATGCAGAGAGAATAACTGCTCAAGAAATCTTTTTCTGGCTCTGATACCATAAAACAGTGCGAAACACGCATATGGATTTCCAAATGAATCTAAGTTGCACGAAACGGGGAAATGGGGAAACGAGACGAAACGCGGAAGCGAAACGAAACGCGACCTCCCCAAATTTTGGAAACGGGGAAACGCGAATATATATAATAATATTTATATATATATATATATATATATATATATATATATATATATATATATATTTAAAAACATTTAAAATTTTAAAATTATTAATATATATATGTGCAATCATAAAGCATTAATGAATAGTGTGATGAGAGAATGAGAGGCACTGCTATTATATAACTTTCGAAATGGATTCTAGATGTCATTAGAAACCCTAAACCCAATTAGAAACTAATCAGAAACTAATCAGCAAAAAAAAAATTAAAAAACACAACTTAAAAAATCGGAAACGAGGCCCGTACGGCTTGGAAACTCGTTTCCGTACGTACGGGCGCGTTTTCGTTTCGGGAAACGCGCCCGTACGTACGGAAACGAGTTTCCAAGCCGTACGGTACGGGGAAACTCGTTTCCGTTTCGTTTCCCCTGGGAAACGACCCCTAGGGGCACGTTTCCTGCAACTTAGAAATGAATTAATTGAATTGATTGAGCAACAATACTCAATAATAATACAAAGATATTGACAAAGATAGAAACATCAAGTTTCTATGTAAAGAATCAATTTCATCGAAGAAACTGCTAAAGGAAGAAAATTAGCTACAGCTAAAAGAATGAGCACTAAACTAAAATAGTATTATTCTAATAGAGCATAGGTGGTGTCATGCTGTCTTAGGCAAACCAAGTCATAAAACTCCACTTCAACACTTAATGAATTGACTTAGTTTGACCCCTAGGGGATCTCCCCTAGGTTAGGAAGCCTTTTCTTAGCACTAAAGGAAGAGAAACGACCGACGGTCACCGAGGTGATTATGTGTGGCTTGTATGTGGTTTCTCGTAGGCTCTCCCGTTGGGTTAGAAATTTTCCCTTATGGGAGAGTTTAAGCAGTAACAATTTGCATTTTGTGTTGATTCAAAACAAACAATTCTTTTTGCTTCTATGGGAATATGGAACTGTCCTTAGAGTTCGTGTCTTGTTCTCCATCTGGAAACTCTATTGTACTTTTTCTTTTACCTGTGAGGGCAGTTCAGTTTCTCTCTTTTGTTGTTTCTGGCAGGAAGAAGTATGTACCCAGTTGATGGCCAAATGTTATCTCCTCATTAGGAACTCTGAAATTTTAGATGCTTTAGCTTATTCTGATTTTATTTTTCTGTAGTAGCACTGAGGAAGAGGACATAGTATCTCTATTGTATATACCCTTCTGTCTTTTCTTTCTTCTGCATTTTTTTTTGGGTCCTACAAATATAAGAAATGTTTTGCAATAAAATCAAAATAATGTCTGTTGTTTGTTTTTTCTTACTCGTGTTTTTTGTTCAGATTGAGACACTTTCAAGAGAAGACTTGGCATCTCGTTTCACTTTGAATACAACAATTGCTTCCATTGGCAGATTACTACTTCCAGACTCTGCAATTACTGTCATGGATGTATGTTTCTTTCAAGCTTGTCTCTGTATTTCAGTTTTAGACCTTCATTGTATTTTATGCTAAAGGAAATGTTATACATGATATAATTTGATTGAAATATGCAATATGAATTGTATGTTTAAGAAAATAAGGTTTCTATCTCTCATGGCCGTTTAAAGCTTTTTTGTTGGCTCAGGAGATAGAAACTCGCACAAGCATGAAGCCTTAAAATCTAATTGAAAGTAGCCATGTTCTACGATTCACACATTTAAAGCTTTCTTGTTTGGTATAATTTTTAACAAAACTAGGAAATCAATGTTTGGTATAAATCTTTAACAGAATAAAGAAGTCAGTTCAGAAGATTACAGGTTTATAGATGGTGATTATCATTGGATTCAGCATGTGCCTAACGAATCAGCATTTGCATCGTAAAATGAAGAGTTTTCAAGATGAAAACATGAAGATGCAACCATACTAACATATTTGCATAATTTTTTTTCAGGTTTACAATTTATAAGGGTTTAGTTGGATACTTGTTTCTCCAAGATCAATGATGCTTTGTAGGCAGATATTCAAAGATTGGCAGCTGGCTATTGTTGGAATTTCTAAGTTTAACTCATTAGAAATTCTTCCTGTACTATCTGGTTTATTTCTTCCTACTTGTTTAATTACTTAACAAGTTATTTATCATGTAAACACTGAAAATAAACACAAGTACAGTATCAACATCTACAAATCATCAACTGAAAGAAAACAAGCACACAAGTGACACCGTTATTTTTAGATCAATGTCCCTGTAAAAACCCAATGTGGGAAAATTGGTGCAGCTATTCAGAGGGTTATATTATTATGCAGTTTATCAGAGTACAACTCGGTGCCTATATCTTCTTTCTCGACAGAGAAAAATACTCTGCAGTAATACCTCTATATCCGGAAACAGGTATTCAAAAAACCTGTCCCACGAAACCCTCTCTGGCACAATCGAAGCACAGTGCTGGCCCTTCTAGCCACTGCATTAGCCCTCTGCTGACCTGCGTCAGCCCCAAGACCCTCTGCGTCAGCCCTCTGAGGCACGCACAGCCTATGGAGGCTTCTACGTCACTCCCTCTGCCCTCTGCGTGGATGACGCAGTCTCTCTGGGCTCTGTGCTGCCTTTGATGGGCTCTGCATAGCCTGGACTGATTGCTGTTATCGCTCTCTCTGCTTCTGTGCTAGTCTCCCAGTATCGTCTCTGCCTCTCTGCCTCGTATTGTTAATTTTAGGTATGTTCTATGCTAGAGCAATTTATTTCAATTTTCACAGTTAGCTCAATATCTTTTCCAGATTAGCAATCACATCATCATTAAAGTCAGTTCCATATGATGAGAGTGTGTCATATCACTTTTACTGACCCGAAGTCAGTTTTATTGATCCCAGATCAATATCACAAGAGAGTGTCTCAAACCACTCATACTGATCCCAGATCAGTTGGAGGTCATCTTAGCATAGGAAGTACGGTAGATAAAACGATGCGTCCATCGATAGTACTACTATGGTCCCTAACCCCATTTCGCTGCTCACTGATCAGATGAGAGGTACTTCCCATGAGTCCCAGACTGCATAGGTAGGATGCCTCGATAGGAGAACTAATCATCCTATCCCACAGGAGAACTAATCATCCTGGCTCACAAGAGAACGAATCATCCTGGTTCAAAGTCGCCTCAGGGTATCACAAGCGGAGGCTTAGCTATTCACCCTGTACACAACACACCATTAGGGGAGGGTGAGTCGCTCTATGGTCGTGTGTTGCTCGAGTAAGTACCCCAAGCCTCCCCGAGCTCCCAGAGCTCAATGCATGCAACATGCAGGACCCTTATACGAAGGTCTCTCAATGACTCCAAGTCATTCCAGAAAGTCACAGATTTGACCTTTCCTCGGGGCTTTGACAAAATGCTTGTGACCTGTACATCAGTCTCAATGTGATGGAGCCTCCTCGCTCATCGACTTACCATATCCCAGATAAGGTAGTATCTGATGTCTATTTGCTGGAGCAATCATCGAATACAGGATTCCTCAACAATCGAATCCTCCCCTAGTTGTCACAGAGGTTCATGGTGGTATTCGTCATGTGTACAAACAGCTCACTGAAGAGCTTCACAGCCAGGAAGTTTCATACGAGGTCATACTCGTGGCTATGTATTCGGTCTCGGCGTTGCTTATAGTAACGGACTTCTGCTTCCTGCTCATCCATGATATCGAAGCAGAACCCAAAAAGAACTAGCATTGAGAAGTGCTCTAGTGATCCTCCACATTGCCTGTCCAGTTAGCATAATCATGCAACTTCATTTTTCTGGCAGTGTATCTCAATCCATGAGAGATTGTGCCCCAAAGATATCTTAGAAGATTCTTGGCACCAATCCAGTGAGGCTCAACCAAATATGAGCTCACCATGCTAACTGCAAAACATGTATCTGAACGAAACTTCACCAAGAACATCAGTGCAAATGAGTTTATGAAACTCAGAGGCATTTCCCAAATCTAGTCCGGCATCACCACCATATAACTTCTGAAAGTTAAGATCCTCGAGGTAGTCACAGGCTTGTAGTTACCATTCCACATCCGGAATCCAACTCCCTCTTCTGCAAGTGAGAGGGTTTGCATCTGTCAAAAATAGGTCGTTCTTAGATGGTGCCGGTATGAGAGGTCCATCATCCACAACCTTCAAACAATGGTTTGGATCGGCTTCATTCTTCAGCTTCATTTGACAGCTCTCAATCCTCTCATATCAAATCCGGGGTGATTTGCTTCAAGCCATTGAGGGCTTTCTTCCACCTGCACACATGAGATTCTCGATCATGAATCTCAAACCTTCTCGAGTTGTTCCAAACCTGTGGACCTGCTACATGAGGGGAATGGTCCCCTTGTAATATTTTCTTTCGGTACATCTCAAACATGTACCTTCATGCTCCTTTTGAATTCAGGCATCCCTGTCATCATCTGACTCACTGACCTCTGGTGCTATGTGTCAACTGACATGGTCCCCAATGGACTTCTTGCAACTTGATACAAATTGCCAACTCTGAACCCATGAGTAAAACCATCTTTGAAAATTCTATTTTCAAACACGTACCTTTCCATCTATGAATGCCACCCTGCAACCTTTGACTTCCATTGCTGAAATGGACACCAGGTTCTTCTTGTGATTAGTACATAAAAGAGATTCTGTAAATGAATCAAGTTACCCTCATTCAGTTGAGGGGTAACACCCTTTCCGGGATAGGTGGCATCGACTCCAAGTATAATCCCATGAATGTTTTCATCTCTACCAAATTAGAGAGAAAGCACCCTTCTATCCAATGGAGTGCCTTGAAGCACTACAATCAATAAACCATATTCCCAAAGAATCTGAAGGAGAGGGCCAATACAAGATAACACTTCTTTATCTTATCAAAAACAACATTTGATTCTTCATACCTGGGTTTCCTTGCTTTCTTGAAGAGTCAACCATTTCCTTGATAACCTGCACTGTCATTCTTCTGATCATGAAGATGTCCCTGGAGTGATTGTTATCATCATAAAGTGATGTGTCCATGCCATTCAGACACTCCTTCACATAATGGCATCTGCCTCTCCTTAGATCCAGACTTCCCATTGAAGTGATCTTTAGGTAGGCCATCAGAAACTTTTGTTGCGCCATTTGGATAATATTCTCTGCTTCGACTTCACCCTTGGTGAATTAGAAGAGGGAAGAGGAATCCATTGATCCTTTTGTCCTTTCCCAACTGTCTTCGGTGATTGCTCTTTCACTCGTTCTTGGGTTTTGTCTTCACGTTAGCTTTGAAACCATGTTAATTTTAGGTATGTTCTATGCTAGAGCAATTTATTTCAATTTTCATAGTTACATCAATATCTTTTCCAGATTAGCGATCACATCAACATTAAAGTAAACTGCAGATAGAACATAAATATAAATCGCAGAAGACAAGCTAAGACAAGAGGACACAAGATGTGGCGCTAGCTAGGGACAACCCCAATGTGGGAAAACCCTTGATCAATTCTTTTTATATGTTCTTCAATAGTTCAGCACAGAGAGAGAGAGAGAGATAGTACATTTACAACAAAAGTCAACACTTTGACTTATCTAGATAAGAGCATAGATCATCTCCAAAAAGATGATATGTGAGATCAGTTGAAGACATGCTGCTTCAACTGATTCTCTAAGGTGACTCCTTTACTATCATTGTGCTACATCTCATCATCATGCTGCACATCACCGTGCTGCATCATGTTGCACCCATCATCGCAATGCTGGACCTCATGCTGTTGTTGTCCCAGTGTTTAGCACTGTTGTACCTAGTGCCACGGTTGCACATGTTGTCACCCATGTGCTTGCTGCACCATTGCTGCTTTGTGTCCTTGCTACACCAAGTACTATATTGCTGTCCCAATGTACTTGCAGCACTGTGCTTGCTGCTGTCCATGCTTTACCATGCTGCTGCTATCCATGCTTCTTGCTGCTATCCATACTTCACCATGCTTGCAGCTGTCCCATGTGTGACTATGCTTGCAGCTGTCTCATGTGTCACCATGCTTGCAACTGTCCCATGTATTAGCTTGTTGTCCCTTGCATTGCTTGCTGTTGTCCAACTGCTGTATATAGTCATGTTGTTCCATGCACCTTACTGCACCATGCTGCTCCAACATACCATACTGCTGCATCCCACATCATGTTACACTCCTTTGGGGTATTCAACACTCCATGTTAACCCAACACGTGGCTCCCACAGGCTGCTCCGAATCTGATCCAAATCTGGTCAATGTCCTTGACCCAACGCACCTTTAACACTGCTCCAAATCTGCTTGTCACTTTGTTGTTCCTAACTATTCTGGTTAGGGCACTTGGGCAACCCTAAACTCCTCCCAACAGTCCTCGAACAACCCTCCAAATCTGCTTGTCACTTTGTTGTTCCTAATTGTTTTGGTTAGGGCACTTGGGCAGCCCTAAACTCCTCTCAATAGTCCTCAAACAGCCCTCCAAATCTGCTTGTCACTTTGCTGTTCCTAACTGTTCTAGTTAGGGCACTTGGGCAACCCTAAACTCCTCTCAACAGTCCTCAAACAACCCTCCAAATATGCTTGTCACTTTGTTGTTCCTAACTGTTTTGGTTAGGGCACTTGGGCAGCCCTAAACTCCTCTCAATAGTTCTCGAACAACCCTCCAAATATGCTTGTCACTTAGGCAGCTTCAACATGACTTTGTCTTAGGCAGCGTCACCATGACAACGTCCTAGATCTAGGGCACATAGAGCTAGGGCATCATCTTCTAGGAGCTGCGTGGATCCTTCTTCACCATGACAGCATGTAGGGCAACGTATCTCTTAGGATCTATCCTCCCACCAAAACCCAAAGATAATTGGAGAGGAAGAGATCACAAGAAGAGTGTGTACAAATGACTAGCAAGCCACCTCCTTTTATACTAAAACGTTGAGCACATGTAGGTGTTATTTAGTTGCTGGCCGACCTTGATGAATTGTCTTATAACACAAATAAATTCATAACTCCTTGAATACTTATCGGAATTGGATGATCTTTAGATCAATCCTACACCTCTCGATGAGAGGGATCCAAGAAAATATCAGCTACCATAAATAAGATGACCCACATGGAGGTTGGCCCTAGTTGCCAATTTTAACATGTACTCATTGCCCCTCGCTGCTGCTCACTGATTCAACTTTGCTTAGCAACCTTGCTCTAGCAAAATGAATGACTAATCACTCTGGTGTGTTCTCCGATTGATCCTTAAGCCTCTTCTTATACTTTTATCGTTGGTCCATCAACGACCGAGATTAAATCTCTAATCAACGACTAAGATTAGATTTGGCTTGATCCATGACTTTTGGAATCTTCTAACCAAATTTTATATTAATACCCATTAATATAAAATTTTTCCTAAGTTTAGACTTAGGAACTCCATTAAAAATATTAATTATTTAATATCTCCCAAACCGGTTAGAATCTGCCCAAACCATTTCTGGGTCTTGGAGATTTCATGTGCTTTAGCCTGTCCACCAATTTGCATGGCTAGAACACATCTGATGCTACCCCAAATCAACAATTATGGGACATCCAACATCAAGGCACAAAAGAATAAACATGAGAGGAGGTCATGATACCTTGACAACTTGTTACATAGGTTTCTTCATAACTAATTAGTCACTACAAAATTCATTTCTCATCCTTTTGGAAAGCAATGAAGGAGGAGATTCATCAGGCATTATGTAGCTTGGCTCTTGATATACCTAAAATAGAAATGTAGAAAAGAAAGAGAGTTATAGCAGTTAGCATGCAGTACATGCCTTCTCAATCAACTATGGGGATATGATTCTATGGACTTGCTCAAAGACATGTTGAATGCCCTCTTTGCTGTAAACTAAAATGTTTTCAAGATAAGTTACAACAGATTTGTTAGGAGAAGTCTTAAATTGTCATTGATAATTGTTGGAAACACTAAGAGGGGGGTGAAACAATGTTTCACTTACAATTTGTTAATTATTAAATTTCAGAGTATTAACATCAAATAAAACATAAATCATTAACATATCACAAGAGCAATGTACAATAAATTTTTAGGTGGAAACCTTTTCGGGAGAAAAACCACCGAACACTTTGCTAATATGATTTATGAGTACAAAATTTTTCAGCTCCAACTGAAAGCGAAATTCCAGCGTCCTAGTACTCTAAAAAATCATTCAATTTATCAGGAAGCTCCAACTCTTGAAAGGATGTTCCTACACTCTAGTTTTACCAGCTCCAACTAGAAGGACGCTCTAGTGACCTAGTTTTATCAGCTTCGATTCAAATGATGCTCTAACACCTTGCAAGCCTCAACTTGCCCTAGCATCACCCTGTCACCTTGAACAATTTTTAGACTACAACCTAAGGGAGACTTCACTCTCCTGCCTTGCACCACCCAACCACCTTGAAAATAAAATAGAGAAATAAATTGTGGGCTCTTGTACCAGGGACAATGACCCACTTACAAAGATACTCTAGCGAATTTTGGGAGCATGCTCCCGCAAAAAAAAAAAAAAAAAATTGCTCCCTGGCTTTCTTCACAATTTTGTTTTCACAAAAATGTTCCAAACACAATTTTTTTTTCAAATAAACAAGAATTTTTGAGTGGGGCAGCCTAATATTCAAGTTTATGGCCCTAGAATTGATATGCAATTAATGGTAATGTTAAATTCTCAAAGTAAAAGTGACGTTCTCTTTTATCTTTCATTTTCATCTTTTTACTTAAATTTTTAACATTACCATGAAATGATTCAAGATGTTTGAGAGTGGTTCCGACCTCATTGGATTTCATATGGAGAAAGTAGAATTTTAAATCTTATTCAAAATCTAGCAGACTTATCAGCGTTTCAGGATTTCAGGATTTGGGGGATTGCAATGTTTCCATTGGATTTTTTCATGTACTGAGGTATTAAACTCCCAATCCTTGCATGGCATTTACTACATCAACTCGGAGAAAATTGGCTGCAATATTTTCATCTTCATTCATTCTTAGCTGCTCAAATTGTCTTCTAAAAGTTTGAAGCTTGACCTTTTTGTCTCCTTCATATATGTTTTGAAGTTTATCCCAAACTCTTTTGCAAATGTGCAATGCATTACTTTAACATACACTGACTCTATTAGACCATTCAAATAGCATTATGGGCTTTAGCATTACTTTCATAAAGCTTCTTACCTACATCATCTGTTGAAGGAGCCGAGGGTTCTTTATAACCACTCATTATAGAGTTCCAGACATCAAATCCCCATGCTTGCACATATGCTTTCATCCTTCCACTCCAAAGCGCATAGTTCTGTCCATTAATTAGTGGATGTTGGAAATTGGTAGCTTCGGTCGGTATTTTCGTCAATGAAATCAAAAGAAAAAAATTGAATTTATATTACCCCAGAAGTGTTCAAGTTGGCGCCTCCAAATGTCAAATCGGCCTACCCAAGGGACACACTTCTTCGCATGGTCGAATCACTATATATTGAGCCTATTCGCTCACCTCCAAGGAAGATTTCAGATCTCATGTATATTTGTTTTGTGCGCGAGTCTGAGGCAATATATCTTGCGGATATTAGACGACATATCTCTATGGAACGATGCAAGCTTTGAGACAACATATCTCTGTGGAACGCTGCCAGCATTGAGGCACATTATCTCTATGAATAGTGCATGTTCTAAGGTTGAGGAAGAACCTGAAGTTCGGCCCTCTTCAAACTTGTGGCAGACTTATGTATGAACATAATTGAAGGGATCATTGTATTGGACATTGGAGGGTTGACTTGGCACTTGTGGGAGATCATCTTGTTGGTTAGTGTTTTCCTTTGTAATCTAGTCAAAGATATGCTATTTCGATGTACAAATTGGATTGATTTGGATATTATCTCATAAGGAAAGGTTTCTAGGTTTTTCCCCTTGCAGTGGGGTTTTCTTAGGGTAATTTCTAGTGTCTCTTGTTTATTGTCTTACTGTGATCTCTACTGCTCTATGGATCTTAATGTTAATATTTTCATGTATAACTGCTTAATAATTGGAATGTTCTAAAAGAAATAAAATTATACCATTGGAAGTGTTGTCGCGTAGAGTGTCTAGGCATTGCGGCAACGCTCAGACTGGCGGCTGTCTCCCTGATCCCCTATCTCTCCGTTTAAGCCGTCTCCCTAAAGCAAGCTAAGGGGGGTAGACCCTATGGGAAAAAGGAAGACCAACTGGGAACTAGTTGGCTTGGGAGACACAACAGGGGGAAACAAGCACTTGATCGATTTTAGAATTTGATTAGATATTTAAATGTTTAAGACCAATGCTTTATGGAGTTAATGAAAACCAAGTAATTAATTAGTTGCTACTGCTTATGAAGTAATTTAATGATTGCTTGAAAATATTTACAAAATATCAAACATGTAATGAACATTATATAATCCAAGCAATGATTAATTTCACCAGATGCAAAATATTCAATAGATGTGCAATGTTCTAGCAAATAAATTTCAAAAGATCAAATACTTCAAGAAACCACGAAATTTTAAATGCTAACCACCTGACAAAATGATTCACCACTTTTCAATAGCTAATCTTTAAATAAACATTTAAGCGCATTTAACTATAGAGAAATGGAACATAGATACCATAGAAGACACCAAATTGAATTTTCAATTTTTAGTTAATCTTTTCAAAAAATTTATTTTTTATATATTTTTATAAAATTCTAAGATTAAAATAAAACAAAACTAAAATCTAAATAAATAAAATTTAAATCTAAATGAAAATAAAAAATCTAAACTATAAAACAAAATTCTAAATAAAAGCCTAAGGATTAACTTTTTATGCTTTTGGGATTTATTTTTTTTATATTATTTTTAAAATCAAAATTTAAACAAAATTAAACTAAACTTAAATAAATCTAAAATCAAAACAAAAAAATTAATAAAAAATTGAAACCAAAACATTAAAACCTAAACCTTTTATGAATTATTTATATATATATATATATATATATTATATATATATATTTTTTTATTTTTTATTAAACAAAATGAATCTAATTCTAAAACTAAAACTATAAAACCAGAAGTCAAAAAAGGTCTAACTCTAAAGCTATATAACAAAATGAAAATTTATTAAATCTAAATCCTAACTAAACAATACTTAGTTTTAAATCTAAATCAAATAAAAATCTAACCTATCCTAAAACTAAACCACCATACGCATATGTCACAATGATAAAAATACCTACGCTAAACCTATACAAAAGATGAAAACGCATTTTAGTGTGCAACTGTTGGTCGAATGAAGTTTGACAGCGGAGGAAAAACACGCAGGTGGTGGAGTATGCAGGGTTTGGCAGCTCAGAATAAAACGTAGAGGACGCAGATATGGTATCGATGAGATGGCTGCAGGTTGAGGGGAGCGTGCGAATGGATGGAAATGCGGGTTTTGTCTGCGTGACTAGTGTGTTCCGGGGATTTCAACAGCCGATTTGTTTGCAGGTGCGTGGAGTGACTGTGTGCGGAGGGCAAGTTGCTAAGGAGCGATGCAGGTTGGAGTGTGAGGAGAGGTCGATAAGGGTAACACAGAAATGGAAACGTAAAATTTCGAATGGGATTGATGGATGGCAGCAGCATGAAGGAACCACAGGAGAGATTAGGTAAACGTGGGCAGCGAAAGAGGAATACGCGTGGGTAGGCAGAGCAAAGAGTATGGCTACGTAGGGTGTGCGTAGTCAGCAATGACAGATGCAAGGAAATGAACGTGGGTGCGAGTGGTTGCTGCGGATAAGGTGAAGAAAGGAAAACGCTGGTTGGACGCAGAGAAAAGGTGACTGCGTGGTGGCAAACAACTTTTGAAGGGGGAGAGGAATGTTAGAGCGAGACTGTGTGTGGAGATGCCGCAGATAGGAAGACATCATAAAAAAAAAATTGAGATTTTCTGTCAGAAAATAAAAATTGACGTTGGGCAGCAGAGAAACTGAAAATGTAGTCCAAAAACTTAATTAAAATTTTAAACCCTTCCTGCTTCAGATTGCTTGATGGAAACCTTGATTAGATTGCCTGATGGAAAACCCTGAAGAATTTTCAAAATCTGTACCTGCAATGATGAAAGCAAAATGCCCAGAAACAAAATAATAATGAAACCTTAAAAAACCCTAGCTAAAAAAATTACAATATTCATAGGCTACAGGCTCTTAAATAGCCATATTTGTTAGTATGCCACAAAAATATTTTTTAAGATTTTGAATATAAGATGACGTGCTTCAGAAAACCCTTCATGCATTCACCAAAAGATTTCAAATGATAAGCCCTGGTTCAAAACTCGTTGGGCTCTTCAAAAAATGCAATCCGGGAGTTGGCTGGTTCAGCGGAGAACTTCCCCGAATGCCCAGTGATCTCAAAAAAAGATTTCCTGCACAACTTAATTCAACCATTAAGAAAGAGGGAGAAAACGATACTAAAATCCAGATTTAATGGAGATACCTACCATCATATTCAGAAATTTAACTACCATTCAAACCCTAGCGACCAAACAAGATACCTGTGTTTAAAATCACTCTTCATCAAGCTATCATCAATGGCTGAAAATAAATTTATGCAGAAAAATAAAACATCTTACAGCATTTCCAGAAGAGTAACACCAGCAAGATTTCAACTCCAAAATATTTCTTTATTGCAAAAAAATATGACTACAAGAGAGCTTTCTTTAGTACAAGACTCATAGATCGAATCATCTCAAATGACCCCTGACACCCTATTTAAAGGAAAATTTCCCCAACGGCTAGTTCGAGTGATCCATGTCAAAATGATCTCGACCATGGATGAGGATCAAAATCTCTTTTATCTCATCTTTTGAAATTTTAAATTTATTTTAATATATTAAAAAATTAAAATCTTGCATTTATTTCCTCAAAACTTTGACTTATTGTTCTTTTATTTTATTTTATTTTTTCAAAATTTTTATTTATTTTATTTTTAGTTATTTTTTTAAAATTTTATTATTTTTTATTATTTTTACTGGACCCTCGAACTTAGCCTTTGGAAAAAACACCTAGGACCTAGGACTCAGGAGGGTATTAATTATTTTCTAACCCTCAAGACACTTTACATCATGACTTTTACAATTTTACATCTCAAGGGGGAAAACCCATTTGACATAGACCCTCATAGACCACCCAGTTCTGCGACACAAATATAATCTAGCAGATCAAGAAATTTGTAATAACCTAACCAAATAGTTAGGATTACTTTTACATAGACTCGACCTAGCACACTAGGATTCCCCTAAGATTTTAATGACAAAATCCATTCTGGCTTTGGGGTTAGGCTAAAGGAAAACTCTGCTGACCATAGGTCGGTTAGACAAAAAACCTTCCGGAATGTAGATCATCATTAGAAGATTAGGTTTACCTAGGCAAATACATACATGACATAGATTTGCTAAGATTATTTACAATTTACACATGCAGACTGGGTTTACAACATAACATGATCGGGCTGATGATGATAGTCGAATGGCACGGAAACGTCGATCAAGCGCTATCCCTTTTGCGATAAAAGGGGGTGTACTACTATGGGTAGTTGACATGTAGTGGTCAACAAGAAGTAGTTATCAATGTGAAAATTGCTCTAGTCTTGTATGCTACCAAAAATTAACAGTGGAATTTTTTTTCGTGAAATCCATGATCTCCCTTCCATTGGTTAGATTGCTTGTGAAGGAACTTGCTCTGGTACCAATTGTTGGAAACACTAAGTGGGGGGTGAATCAATATTTCACTTACAATTAGTTAATTATTAAATTTCATAGCATTAACATCAAATCAAACATAAATCATCAACACATCACAAGAGCAGTACACATGAAACCTTTAGGTGGAAACCCTTCCGGGAGAAAATACACTGAATGCTTTTCTAATATGATTTATGAATACAAAATTTCTCAGCTCCAACTGAAAGGTGTACTTTTGAAGTCAAGCCCACAATGACACATTTGATCAAGTCAGCCTAGAGGACAAATTATCCCTAGTCCAACGTCGCCTATAAATACAAGTCAAGGAGCCTCATTTGGGACATCGTCATCACATCATCTCATCTTCTCTTCTTGGGCTCAATACATTTGAAAATTGTAGGAATCTCTTCACACATGCGAGCATGAGGAAGGAGAAAATTGCAGGGAGCCTAAATCTATTTTGACCAGCACTTTGACTAAGTTTGACTTTTGGAGATTGGGCATGGTTTGACTTATTTTGACTTGGGTTTTTGGACTGTTTTGGAGGGTAGAATTTATGGGCACAAAAATTGAGAATTTCTAGGCACTTTGACCATGGTTGACTTCAAATCTTTAACTAGGGTTTCAACTGCCTTTGACCTTCAGTTTGACTGAGATTGGAGATTTTTGGGACTATTTTTATGGCACTTTAACCAACTGAGTAGGTCGCATTCTTTGACTGTTGACTCAGTTCATTTGGTGGATTGTTGACCATTGATCATTGACTATTTGCTACTGCTGTTGCCATCGTTGACTTTGACCAGATTTGACTATTGGCTCATATTTTGGATATTGGTTGGGTAAATTGTTGGACAAGTCAAAACTTTGACTTTGATTCTTGTTTATGAATTTGGGCTCATTGTACTCTCCGCTAAACATTCATTGTACTCTTCGCTAAACATTTTATGACAATCTAATAGAAGAAGAATTTCGAAGGGTTTTCCCCTTGTGGGGTTTTTCCTTGGTCTTTGACCAAATCAGTGTCGCTTGTTGATGTTTTGATTGTCTCCTATTGTCATTGCATTCACTATTCTATCTTCAAAAACTGTTGATTATTGGAAGAATTAATTGTTACTAGAAAATATTTCTTAATGAAGGATTGAATTGGGCTAAAGTAATTGACATGGCATAGAGCAGTTGAAAATTAGCATGGTATCAGAGCTAAGGTGAAGGACAAGCCCAGAAGAGGCAAGAGTTAAAGTAACCATCTTTGGAAAAGTTGAAGAAGTCTATCTAATCAACTCAAGATGTCTACCTCATTCTTCAAAGAAGCTGAGAAGCTGGGAGATTCATCAAATTTCGTTGCTTGGAAGATTAGGTTGGAAATCATATCAGATGACAATGATGTCTTGGAGTACATACAAGGAAAAGTTCCTGAGCCTCTTGTTGTCACCACCTATGCACACACACCTAAGTTTGTGAGAAAAAGCCCTTAACCCCACAAGGTGTGGTTTGGTGGAAAAACTAAGAGATGGGGATATCACTTATTCCCAACTCTCTCCATTAAAGCTCTCTCCAAGTTAAGCTAAGGGGGGTGGTCCCTAATGAAAAGTTGTATGATCTGAGTTTCTAGGAGATTAAGTTAAGTGGAGTCTTTGTCAAAAGTAACTTGTCTCCAATAATTAAGCAATCATATAAATGGGGAAATTTCAATGATATTTTCAAAGTAAGGGCCGGTGCCTTCAAGTAAATAACAATAGCTTGCTCAAAAATGAAATCAAGATACAATGATAGACAATCCTGCAAATTTAAATGTTAGACCAAGATGAGCATATAACATCAATTGCAACTATAAAGGAGATAATACTTGAAAGTAAATGCTCAAATGACAATATAATGACATCAATTACTCATGAGCAAAATAACCATCAAAGCAACAAATATATGAAATAACTTGAAATATAGTTGCATGAATGAAGGATATTCCAAGTACAAGAAAGCTAATTATTGCAAAAATAAAATATCCAAATACTTGCACTATAAAGCAAATGCTTCTTGAGAAAATGATGATATTTGCAAGTATGACTCAAATAAATTCAAGATAGCATATATAGGAGAGTTGTATTGCAAGTAAAGTGAAATTGTGATGTAGATGTGCTCTTGGTTTATTTTATTAGTTGTACTCTAGAATCTAAAGCAAAAGTTTCAATTGAACTCCAATCCCGAGACCTCACCCTCGCTCTGAATTTGGGCCTCACAGTGAGGAGTCAATAGGGGTGGAGGGTCCCTAATGTCTATACAACCAACTTAAGTTGGAGGCTAATTTTAAATGTGCAAAATCTAAACTAAAATACCTAAATGAAATGCTTGTAAGTTTTCCCAAAAGAAGTATTGGTTGCAATGCTTTAAAACAAGAACAATGAAATGATGCTCAACATAGATTGCAAAATTGATTTCAATTGGAAAAATAAAGTGGAAATTAGCTCCATAGTTAGAACAATAACTCAAGTTGCCATAAATTGAAAGTGCTATTCTTCTCTACTTGTAGTATATTGTGGAAACTTAACCAAATGAGAAATAGATCACAAAACACAAGTGATGGCAAATGAGATTGCAATTTAGGAAATTAAAGGACTATGTGATCTAAGAAACTAATGAAATGAAAATATGAGTTACTCACATGCAACTAGATTTAGATGGAAAATTAGAACTACAATAGCAAGTGGATGGTAAATGCAAATGAGGAAGAAAAATTAGCTAACCAATTAGATCTACGCTAAACTAGAAAGTTAGTCACCACAAGAAAATTCTCTCTTTAAATAAGGAGGTGGGATACAATGGGAAATTCCCAAGCTACCTCAAGAAATTAGATTTTTATCATTGAAAATGAGACCCTCTTATAGAAATGAGGGGTTTGGGAATAGCTTACAATATGCACTTTAAACTTACGCTTTCCCAAAGTTACAAGTGTAAAATTTTAGAGATTTACTTTTGAGATGTTATAAAGTAAAGGCCTAAAGCCTTGAGCTGAATAAGTACAATTCCTCAAAAGAATGAGGCTTTAGAAGAAGAGGTGAAGCGATAAGGAAGTACTTGGACTTGAGGTTTCAAATGGCAAAGGGTTCCTTGGCTTATGCTTTAGCTCCCTTTCTTCAAACTTGAATTGCGTCAAAGAACACCTATAGGCAAGCAAGCAAAAGAGTTAGCGTGCAAAATAAATAGTGCTGAAATATGTGAGAGGAAATCACATGCATGAGAAGGAAGGAGTTAGAAACCCAATGCAAGTATAAAATACACATTAGATTACAAATTCCCTCACTAAGATCAGCTTGAAAGAGTTGATTTAGTGAGTGAGAGTTGGGATTTAAACCCAACAACTTCGCCTCAAATGCTAGATAAAATCAATATGTGCACAAATGAGAGAAGAAAATATATGATTTTTTAGAGATGAAAAAGAAGCAAAGGGCTCATGAAACCCCCTTTTAAATAGATCTCTTGATGTCTTATGAGATTGTTGTCCTGAACAACTTGTGTGATCTTTGATATCCTTGGATGTGACTATTCCAACTGAAGAAGTCCTCACACTCCAATAGACTTGGCAACTTGTCCTTTGAACACACAAATGCCTGCAAACCAATAGTTAGTGCAAAAGAGACTTGGCATATAGAGGCCAAGTTGAGCTTGTCATTCAACCGAAAATAACAAGCTACAATAAGAGCATAAAATATACCAAGCCCTAAGGAGATTTGAGATAGCTACAAATCTCGTCTTCCTAGATAAGAGTGCCCTTAGGCAAATGCACAAAAAAACCAACTAGATAGCAAATATAAAATCAAATGAATAACAACATTAAATGAAACAGGTACACCTCATCAACCAAAGAATGCACCACAACAGAAGCTAGTAACCCCAACGAATTTCACTTTATTTAGCTCAATAACAATTTCGGCATAGTAACAATAAGCACAAGCTTCAAAAACCATCCTCAACAATGAGAACTGGGTTACATTTATTAGAACTTGGGAGAAAATCCCAATGTAGAAAAGAAATGCCAAGTGCCATGAGGTGACAATCCCAAAGAGAAAGTCGAATTTGAAAGTGGTTGCAAGAACTATCAAAGCACTGGAGATCATTGTTGTAAACTGCTCCCTAACTGGTGTAGAATTTCTGTGACTCACTATGTGTCTCATCTCCACAAATTAACGTAGATATCCCTGGCTACTAAGTGTGGAGATTGGTAGGTGAAGAAAGAGCATATCCTCCAAGGTATTCTCATCAAGAAACATTGACTTGACACTTATGCAAATCGTGCGATGAGCTGCCTCCCGAATCTGCATATTGACTGCTATAGATGCTGCGTGTAAGATGTTGTAGCATCTACATAGATCCCTGTGTGGCCTGGCAGCCTATAAGTGGAAAGTGAAGTCTAGATTGGTGGAGACATACTCCACTATTCCCTCAAGTCAAATCTCATTAAATAAATTTAAAACTAAGTATTGATTTTCCTTTGCTGCATGGAGTTTTCACTGGGCCAGCATAGACATCACTTAAGGCATGTGCATATTTACTTTGTTGGCTATATGTAGAGTATGGAGAGTGAGTGGGGTCCATTCCCCACTCATTTTATTGAAGTCCCAAATTTAATCTGTAACATGAATTAAATCCATAATTTACTTTTCACCATACATAATATTTCAACTTTGCCTCTTTAACTCAACATGGAACCTTTTGATTCCTTTTGACTTTCATTTGGAACTTTGACTTGAGCTGTACTTTGTGTGGTGGGCCCCACATAGTTGCCACATCACCTTTGACCTTCACTGGAATCTGCCATGTTAAAATTTGACTTATTTTGACTTTGGAAAAATTTAGAAATTTTTCAAATAATTCATTTTTTTGAATGTTTTCCTCATTTTTGCCACTGACATTAGGAAAATCGGCTTTTGAGGGACTACAAGTTGTTTTTTGACCCTCAAAGTGGGTCTTAGGATAATGCCGGGCCTCTGAAGATGAATTTTGAGTAGCCACATGCCGTAGACATTTCCGAAGATCACTTATTTACGTCATTACATAGAAATCAATTAAAAAAATCCCGTTTTGCGGGAAATTTTGAATTATTAAAAAATACCACTTAGAGCTAGTCAAATTCCACGAAATTTCAGAGATGACCTAGCATGGTAATATACATTGATTCTAGACACTAAGATGCATTAGGGACTCAACCTTCAAGCCGTCACCCCGACTTTGGGATAATGCAGTGAGTGAAAAACCTAGAAAATTATTCGCCACTAAAAAGAAGGAATAATTAACCAAGTAAAAATAAAACTCCAAGGTGTATTCACTTGCTAATTGAGCCCCAACACCTTAGGCCTGTTACATGGATTTATTCATCATGCTAGTGATACGGGGACACGAGACACGAAGGACACAAGGATTTGAGTGTTGGACACAGACACATTGAACCCCCAGAAAAGGACAAGTTAGGACATGTTATATATATATATATATATATATATATATATATATATTATATATAGATTAAAATTAGATATTTCTACGCAATTCTCAATTCATGATACAAATTCATTGATTCAAACATAGATCTTCATCTAGATGTAAGTTTTACAAAGTAACATTATGCATACAAATACAATTGTGAAATAAATGATAAATCATAATACATATTCATCAATGATCCAATAGGAGAAAGACAAGATACTGTAGTTTTCTCATTAAGTCATCAAAATCAAAATGTGTACAGTGTTACATAGGTAGTAGCAATGCCAATGGAAAATAGAAATAGCAAATACAAAAAAACTACAAGCTTGAAGGTAGTAGGTAGCTCATGAGTCATCAATGCTCATAATCAAAATCAGCATCGCTGTACTCATCATCATGGTCACCATTGCTCTCCTCTGCTACATCCTCCTCTGTATCTAATGTCATCTTTGCATTTGTTGGTCTGGTGTGGAAGATGACCCCTCTACAACAATGTTTTAAAACTCCGACTCCGACTCTGACTTTGACTCGGTATCGACTCGGTCGGCTCGATTTCAATGACTCAGTCGTTGTAAAAAATACATTAAATATTTATTTTTTATAAAAAAACATAATTTTAAAGATTTTCATTCATGTTTCCAAACGCACAACATTAGAATATAGCTAAAAGACAACATATGATCAAAGTAGGCTCATGAATATATCCATTATATCAAAATGGCACCCAATGCACTGTCCAATACATACATGATCATGAATCATGATATAGAGATCAAAACAAAAACACATAACCAAGGAGGCTAGAAATGGCCTTTACAACAAAAGTAAATTGTGACCAGTACTACTGGCTATTGCCAGAGGAGCCAAGATCATGTGGATCAATCTCTAGATCATCATCAGAGTCAGATAGGGGGCTCCATGGCTCCTCCTCATCATCATCTCCAACTGCAACTGTAGAAGTGGTAGCCTAGCAGGCTGTGCAGCAGATGCACGCTGAGATAGACGAGATATGCGCTTCTCTCGTGGCTGAGGAGAGGAAGCGCCTGCAATTGGAGGACTTGCTAGCTATGAGGCTGAGGCTGGTATAAGTGGATCAGGATCTGCATTCAACTGAACATTATGTTCGAGTGATGCTATCTTCTGTAATTCATAATACATGTCCTCATTAGAAGCAAACTCTGTTGGATGACTCTCCACTACCCAATCTGATGTTGGATCAATGTCTTCTAACACAATGGGATCTGAATCAGGTCTTTTGTTCAGCAATTGGTTGCGTCTGAGCCAGAGGTTGTATTGGACGTAGACTAGATCATTTAATCATTTTTGATCCAAACGGTTTCTCTTCTTTGTGTGAATCCTCTCAAAGAAAGACCAATTGCGCTCACACCTAGTAGCACTACAAGTTTGACTCAAAATACGAATTGCAAACTTCTGCAATTCAGGACAATGGATAGCAAAAGCCTCCCACCATTGTGCTACAAAAAACATAGGAGTGTAATGAATTAGCTCAACAAAATTACAAATTATATCCAACTTTCAAATTATAAACGATTTAACAAAAAAAGTATTAAGAATTTGAAAATTGAAATTTTTGTTTACCTAACTCATCTGCTTCCCTTGCAATCTTTGCGAGGTTTTTCCCAAAGGTACCTGAGGCATTGGTGAAGGTTGTGACTTGTCGGTGTATCTCCAGCTGATTACACTCCAATGTGATCATGCGATCAATGTAGTCAATCAGTCCATCTCTAACCTCCCCCCTCAAAGCTCCTGTCGCCTTAGCTTTATAATGATACTGTGGGTTCAAAAAATACCCAGTTGCATGTATAGGGTGATGGAGTTGATTATTCCATCTTTTATCAATGATTGCCCAAATTGGCCCATACTTAGCCACTTTATCCTTGTATGCCCTCTTTATTTGCTCCTTTGCTTGATCCATAGCCTCATAAATGAAGCCCATAGCCAATCTTTCCCCATCCACCGACCGCAACACCTTAACCAGTGGCTCAACAAGCTTCACAATCTTTGTTGCCTTTCTCCAAAGTATTTCTTCATTAACTTTCTTTTTCAATTCTTTGCTTTCTAGTTTGTGAAACCACTGGCTTAGATTCCATTCTTCACTGGAAAACATCTTTTGCAAGTTTCTATGTTGTGAAAGCATAGATTGCAATGTCAAAAAATGAGTAGCAAATCTAGTGATGGTAGGCCTAATAATATCGTTGCCCCCTGTGTGTTTCCTCATGAGACTCAAGTCCATGAATGATTGTAGATAAATTTTGTTATGCTTTTGGCATGATCTACAGTGTTTTTGACCCAATCTAATTTTCCAATATCCTCAAGCATGAGGTCTATGCAATGTGTAGCACATGGGGTCCAAAAGATGGTCTTGTGTTTTTCCTCTAACAATTTACTAGCAAGAACATAGTTAGAGGCATTATCTGTGGTGACTTGAACAACATTAGCCACCCCCACCTCCTCAACAACCTCATCCAATAACTGAAACAACAATTGGCCATCTTTTACCTTATCAGTTGCATCAACTGATTTTAGAAACATGGTTCCCTATGGGTTTAAGATAAGAAAGTTTATGATGGTATGGTTTCTTTGACCAGTCCATCCATCTGACATGATGGTACATCTTGTTCTTGCCCATGAGTCCTTGAAATCTTTCAAATAGTCATTAATGGATAAAATTTCTTTCTGCAAACGATACCCCCTTATCTCATGCATAGTAGGGCCTTTGAAGCCTTTTCCAGTAGCATGTCTGGCATCAAACATATGCTCATAATATGGTGAACGAGAAGCATTGAAGGGGATATCGACATCATACCACCATCTAGCTATGTAATCACAAGCAGTCTCCCTCAATTCTTTCTTCCAATGGTCATCTAAAGTGGGTTGAATTTGACTTCTATTAGCTTGAGGACCATGTGCATCTGATGGAGAGGAGGGAGTGAAATAAATTTTGATATTCATATCACCCTTTTCATTCTACCCTTTCCCTTTTCTTGAATAGACTCAAAAGAGGGAGGACCATATTAGAAGGGGTTGGATGCATCAATACAAGGGATAGAGGAAGAACCCTCAAAATCAAAATGGGGGTTGGTAGCCATCATTTTTTGTATATTCCTCTTCCTCCCAATTTCAGCCTCTAACTCTTTTTGCCTAGCCTTATCTTCTTTAAACTTCTGAAAGCTGGCTAACAAATTCTTCCTAATCTCCCCAATTTCTGGTGAGGTACATGGAGTAATTTGGCCTCTAATCCCCACCAAGTGTTGTTTCAGCCAATTAATGCCCCCAGGACCTTCCTTAATTTTCCTATGGAAAAATTTGCAATGCATTTGACTATCAACCATTTCAACATATGGCCAAGCAACATTTTTTCACTCTAGGTGCCATTTTTTGACTTGGAAATGAAAGCAACAATTTAGAAAAAAAAATAAAAAAATTAAAAATAACAATAAAAAATAAATAAATAATATAAAAAAATAAAATAATAACATAAAAAATAAAAAATACATTGATTCAATGTTCATTTCTTTCACAAAAAACACTCTTTAGGATTTCTACATTTGCACATAAAATTTAATAAGCAAAAGTAGATTTTTACAAGTGAAAAAAAATACCTCTAGGCACAAACTGCCTCCTCAAGCTTGCTCCAAGAAACCAACTCCTCAATGTTGCTCCAAATGGCTGCCCAAGAAGCTCCTCACTCAAGCTACAATGCTTGCCCAAGACTCCTCACTGCTGCTCCAAAAACAAACTCAACAACTCACAAACTCTCACTGAAATTCTCACTCAAATGCACGAGATGGCTGTGAGGAAATGAGAGGGGTTGGGTGAGTTAAATAGGGTTTAGGAGAGGGGAATGGACCCCAAAGACCAACTAAACAAAAACTAAAGTGCTTTGGAGTCTCCCACACTAAACAATTAATAAAAAAATCGTTGTTTTTTGTTGTTGTTGGGCTGCTGTATGTAACCCGGTCGGGTTAATGCAGACTCAGCCGAGCTAGCCGGGTTAATATCGAGCTAGCCGAGTTGTTAGACAACTCGGCCGGCTCGGTATTAACCCGGTCAGCCGAACTGTTTCCTAGGCCGGGTCGATGTTTGGAGGCTTGGCTCAGACCAACTCGGCTGAGTTAGTTCCAAGCCGACTGTTTTTAAAAACAATGATCTACAGTATCACCATCATCAAAAGTGACAGGCTCTAACACTGGCTCATTAAGATCCATGTTGGCCAATGCCAACTCAACACTGCTGTCCAAACCCGTAACATTAGGAAAGACATCCCACATCTTTGTCTTTCCCTTCAACCACTCGTCCCTCTGCCTGTAAATAAGACGAAGGTTGGTGTGCACATACACCATTGTTTCTTCCCTGGACTGCTCAAGCCTTCTCTTCTTGACACTATACAAATTCCCATATGTGCTCCAATTCCTTTTGCAACAAGAGGATGAAGTCACCTGAGAAAGGAGCCTCATGGCTAATTGCTGTAGAGGAGGGCTTGTTGCCCCATGAGTTTCCCACCATGAATAGGGCTTCTTAGCCCCCTTGTTTCTAATCACATCATATCCTGCAAATCGACTAGTGCCAGTGGAAAACTCTACAAAGACATCCTCCACCTCATCAAGGGACGATTTATCTTGAAAATGTGAAAATTCTATCACTGCAACAACTGATTTATTTTACCTACTTATTTCCCAATAAGTTAATTATGAAAATCCTTTAGTAAATGTTAAAATAAATTATGTTGCAGATATCACATCATAATACAGAAACAAACACATGCACAAGAACACATCGACACAAATATTTTGGACAGTCAGTCCCTAGAAAAACCCAATGTGGGAAAGCCAGTGCAGCAAGGGAGGATTTTATTATTCAGTAATTCTTCAGTACAACAGGGTACCAAATTGGCTTACCCAACAGAGAGAAAATCCTTCAGCACTTCCCTCAGTCTCAGCATTAGCTTGGATGACCTCCGTGTAGCTCCCAAACCCTTTGCGTCAGCCCCTGCCTCTCTGCGTCAGCACTGGGCTTCTCTGTGTCACCCACACAGGCCCTCCAGTGACTGTGTAGTCTGCAGCCTCTACGTCTACATCTTCAACCTTTGTGCTGTTCCTGACTCTCTGTTCCGTACTTGCTGCCTCTTGCTACTCTCTAGACCACTAGTTCAAATTTCTCAGCTAACCCTGCTCTAGAAATCGAACTGACTGGTCTCCCTCAGTGTGTTCTCCAACTAACCCTCAAGCCTCTTCTTATACTTTTCTTGTTGGTCCTTCAATGGCCTAGATTAAATCTCTAATCAACGGCTAAGATTAGATTTCGCTTGATCCATGACTTTTGGAACCTTCTAACCCAGTTTTATATTAATACCCATTAATATTTTA
>APFE031257452.1:0-11782 GCA_000404065.3 Pinus taeda
TTTGTTTTTAAGGAAATAAATCCAAGTCTTTCTTGTAAAATCATCAATGAATGTTAGGAAATATTGGTTGCTTGCTAATGATGCAGCTTGCATCGGTCCACATAAATCTGAGTGGATGATCTCTAAGGGTGCCTTTGCCCTTATGCTTTTACCTGATGGAAAACTTTCTCTATGTTGTTTCCCAAAAATGCAACCTTCACATAGGCTGTCCGGTTTCTCTATCAATGGTAATCCTTTCACCATTCCTTTTCTGCTTAACAAGTTTAGACCTCAAAAATTGAGATGTCCAAATCTCAAGTGCCACAACCAATTTTCATCCTTTGGCACGCTTTGGAAGGCCTCTTGGGTAACTGCTGCAATTTCATTTTTGTTTTTCAAATCTGCCCTAATCCTGAGAGGGAACATCCTGTTCCTTGTCATCTTCACTTCAGCAATGCATCGTTTTCTGGGTGCTATATCCATGATGGTACACACATCATTCACAAAGAAAACATTGTAACCCTTATGAACAAGCTGTCCAATACTCAAGAGGTTACATCTCATTCCAGGGACACAATAGACATCTGCTATGGTTTTCCTTTCACCTTCTTTGTAAATATTTTGACCTACCCTTTTCCCATAACAAAAAATTTGCTATCAGTGCCAAGTGTGACTTCTGATTTCACATTTTGATCTAAAGCAGAAAACAGAGCTATATTTCCTGTCATATGGTTGCTGCAACCTGAGTCTAAAAACCATATGTCTTCACTATTTGTTTCAGCGATGTTACAAGCTAACAACACATTATCTTGACTGATGTTTTCTCTAGTGACATTGGCATTTGGTCTATTACTCATATCATGTTGTTTCTTCCTACATTCACTGGAATAGTGCCCATATTTTTTACAGTAATAACATTGGACATTGGATTTTTCATACCTTTGTCCTTGAGCATGATGTTGTCCTCTTTGTTGGCTGTTGCCTTGGCCTTGGTTCTGATTTGGATTGCTGCCTCTTCCTTGAGCATTTGCTGGGATGTTCCTTCCACCTCTGTTCTGGCTTCTGCCTCTTCCTCTCTTGTTTCCTCTACCTTGACCTCTTCCTCTTCCAAAGGACATCTGGGTCTTAAAGACTTGTTCTAGAGATGAGTTTTCATTCCTACTCAATCTCTGCTCATGTGTTATCAGTGATGCATGTAGCTCATCAACTGAAAAGTTTGAGAGATCCTTTGTCTCTTCAATAGTGGTGACAATAGCATCAAACTTTGAGGGTAAGACCCTCAATATTTTCTCCACAATCCTCCTTTCTTCAATGGTTTCTCCATGAGTCCTCATCTGTGTGATCAGACCAATTACATGTGTGAAGAATGAGTCAATGTTATCTGACTCCTTCATGCACATATTTTCAAAATCTCTCCTCAGCAACTGTAGTTTTGCTGTCTTCACTTTCTCTATGCCTTGATAGGCTGTCTTCAGGGTCTGCCATGCTTCTTTGGATGTCTTAGCTGCTTCTATCCTTGGAAACACACTCTGGTCCACTGCTTGATAAAAAATACAAGGGCTTTTGAGTCCTTCTTCCTATTGCTCTTCAGAAGATCTTTCTCTGCTGGAGTCAATCTATTAAACTCATTTTCATCTGCTGGTTCTTCATAACCATATTGAACTAATTCCCATAAATCTTGACAGGCAAACAGGGCTTTCATAGTTATTGCCCAGTAGTCATAGTTCTTCCCATTAAACTGTGGGCGCTGGGTGTTAAACATACCCATACCGGTGCTTGTGCTGGCCATTCCTTGCTTCCTTAGTTATGCTTCAATTTCTTGACTGTATATTTTAAAACAACTGACTGCTGCAACCAAAAGACTCCTCCCTTCAGCTTCTTTGTCACCTTCAAAGAGCCTAAGCCTGCCAGGCAAAATCCCAAAAACACAAAAAAAATAAAACACACAGAGGCAATGCTCTGTTTCCTTTACTCCAGGATCCTTTGTGCACAGGGAAGCTTTAAAAAAATTTACTGAAGAACATAGTATTACACCACCATAAAAGATTTCTATTCATTAAAATAAAATTACTGAGAACATATTCATCCTCTTTCACTCAGAAGGATTCACCAAACATCACAAAAGAAATTACTCTGTCTCCTTTGAAATTTTACACCACTGTGTGTAAAAATTTCATTTACATTCACTGCTGTGTGAAAACAAAGATTACAAGGATTTACTGTTTTACCTTTTCACTGCTGTGTGAAACAATTCATAGTTTTGATACAAACCTCCCCCTGGTTTTCTTCATTCACATATTCGCCTTCTTCGCTCCTGCACTGCTGTGCGTTTTTACATTTCTTACACTTACCAAAAAATGGTCAACCAGCATATGTTTTTACTTGTTCTATTAAAAACAAACTTACGTCCGTAAAAATTAAAAAAAAAAAAACAATAAAATTAACACTATATGACATAGCCCATGCCATTATTTTAATTTATGCCCATACTTGTGGTAATCAAAAATTTAATAATCCACCTACGCGTTATGAAAAAACTTTAATAAGGTATGGTCAAAATTCAACTTGACTTTACTCCACGCAATTTGATTTGATGCGGGCCCGTATGCAGCTTCATGCGATCGATGGGGGAGAGCGAAGAACCCCATCGGACAGCTGACAAGAATATCGGAAGCCCTTTTTAACCGAGCTTTACTCCACAGTGCAACTTTGAACAATCAACGGTGGATAATGCTGGAGCAGATCAGACAGCGGAGGAGAATATCGGAACCCACTTTTTAACCGACTTTTACCTTCCGATAAATGTCAGAGGTTGATGTCACGCCTCATCCACGCATCAACTCCAAATTGTATCGGAGCTCTTGTGTACGGAAACTACCTTCATGCAAAAGTGGTGCGATAAAGTTACCAGCGGTTTGTGGTTTTGCTGGGTGGTTTTGAGGTGTATTAAATGCTGGCCCGTGGGCGGTTGAAATTACAAATTCAACAACTACTCGACATTTCTCTATTTCACCTATTATGGAATGATGGCAGTCTCCATTACTCTGAACCAAATTGTATCGGAGCTCTTGTGTACGGAAACTACCTTCATGCAAAAGCGGTGCGATAAAGTTACCAGCGGTTTGTGGTTTTGCTGGGTGGTTTTGAGGTGTATTAAATGCTGGCCCGTGGGCGGTTGAAATTACAAATTCAACAACTACTCGGCATTTCTCTATTTCACCTATTATGGAATGATGGCAGTCTCCATTACTCTGAACCACCAAGTGGCCTCGATAGTAGCTACTCCAGAACAAGACAATTATGTACAGTCTTATCCTTTATAGTATGGTTCAGTTTGAGTGGACAACTAAAATGTTTGCCTGGTTCTTTTTCCTCAACTACTCGGCATTTCTCTACTTCACCTATTATGGAATGATGGCAGTCTCCATTACTCTGAACCACCAAGTGACCTCAATAGTAGCTGCAACATTCTATTCTCCTTTTAATCTCTTTTCAAGATTCTTCATTCCCAAACCGGTATACAAGCTTCTTTCTCTTATTTAATATATTTACATGATAACTTGGCTATGATCAATCCATTTAGATAATGAATTTTTCCTAAAGTATTTTTGAATGGATATGCAGAGAATCCCCAAATGTTCGATTTGGTATTATTGGATATGCTCAGTTGCCTGGACTATCTATGGCCTCATTGCTTCACAGTATGGCGGCATTACAACCCTGATAGACGTAGTGGGCGAGGGACCAAAACCACTAAATAATTTCCTGGAGGATTACTTCGGATACGAGCATGATTTATTGGATGTAGTGGGAGGAGTCCTAGTTGGGCTTTCTGGTTTCTTTTCATTTGTGTTTTCTTTTTGCATCAAGGTACTGAACTTCCAACAGAGGTGATATGCAGAGGAATGGAGAAACACATAATTATGTGACTGGGCCATTTGTAGTTTTGATATCGTGGTTCTCAGAGGATCTCACTGAAACCTACTTTGATGGCAACCTCATGTGTTGTAGTTATAGGTGTACAAAATATGTATCAATATGATAGGCTTTTGTGTGTCTGTTATTTTCCAAGTGTGAATTTTTGAAAGCATCATGTTGCATTCTTATTGACCAAAAACTGACTAAACTTTTATTTTGGGGTTATCACTAGCAGGCTTACATGTTTACATATGAAGCAACTCATGGGGTATAGAAAGGGATCTTGAAGATGATAGGACTCTTGAAATTGATGGTCACAGAATTACTGTCAATTCTAAAATGTATGCCCCTTAACGTTAATTAATGTGTAAATAAACACCGATAATTACGATTTCAAATATATGAATACCTTGGATTTTGGAAGTATTGCATTTTTCTTTCGAAAATCTGATGAAGTGAACTGGATTTTGGAAGTTTTGCATTTTTCTTTCGAATCTCTAATGCAAGTGAATTTGATGTATTTTGTGGTCTTGACTATCTGAAATAAGACAGTTTAAATGTGTGAATTCATGGGTGATGACCCAAGCCGCGCCCAGGCCACTCCTACCACTCCTACCAGGATCCTTCAAACATCAAGCTTATAACTCTTGATTCATGGCTTGTAATCTCATAATTAAACACAACCGGAACTTTAAGTTAAACCACGCGCTCTTCATAAACTATTCAAATGGATTTATGCGCCATTTAAGAAACAATCGCAGGCAGGCATATATGCATATATAAATAAATGTCACTGGTTGGAATTTAGTACCGGCATATATTTTAACGCTCATACTTTTCCCAACGCACCGATCGGCTTCCGGTTTTCACAGTCGATTCTGTTGACAGTTCCCCACTTTCATTGTTGCGTCCATAGAATTGGAAGTTGCCAGCAATCTCCAACATTTACACACGATTGCCACAGGGAATCCCCTCTCCTCAAGAACCGTCCTTATGCAATTATTCTGCGACAATATCGTTGGAATCTGCTGGATTCATAACTCCACTATTCGCCAGCGCTTTCGGTAATTATAAGGCCGCTTTCACTTTCAACACGCAGCCATTCTTTGGAACCTCGTTATGCTGCGCAATTATAATATAGGTGTATATTCTGCTATCGACGCTGGCTGTATGCTGGATTTGTCACTGATTATATATGCGCTTCTAAACTCAGAACCTCGGCATCTGTTACGCTTTTAACATCTGCTTTTCTCATACGTTCTGCACCAATTCGCCTCCGTATGAAGACTCTGCCATATATACACGTTGTGAATTGCATCAAATCGTTCCAATTCCGATCCCGCCCCTGTGGCGGATTAAATCTTTAATGCGTTCAACTTACAAACAAATTATAATTGAACAACAAGTTATCATTGTGCACAAATCGATGCATATATGCACACGTTGGACAGCTTCAAGAAAGCACCAGTTCCGCCATCAACAATTAGTCTTTATTCTGGTAAGGGCGCAGATCTTCAAGGAGTAATGGCTGTATACATTCACCTAAATTAACTTATGAGAACAGAAGGGCATTGCAAAACAAAAGCTCCCAGGCTCCTGTACATTCCTACCAAAGAAGCACGAAGCTGCCGATGACGCTGGAATGGGAATGCAACCATGGCTGTTGGATTTCAAAAACAGAAACACTATGAAAATAACAATATAAAAAATCTCCTACAACTTTCCATTAATATCAGGGCGGACTCCAACGAATGAGCAAGTTCTAAATGCATCTGTTTGCATAAACCCCAATTCCTTCCACAAATGCGTCTGTTTACATAAAGCCCAATTGCTTCCAGCTGAGCCTGAGTGAATGCTGAATGTATGCCATGGTCAGCCTTCGACTGCTCCAGTAAAGCGGTTCCATAAAAACAGTGGCATTAACAAAACGTTTTCTAAGATCCTCTCGACCTCAATATAGTCTCAGAACTATAGTCACCAGTGATTAAGGACATACAGTTATACAGTCCCCAAGTACGCTACAGTTAATTAACTAAAGCAATCAACACTTGGATCCACTCACGTACATGTGCGCCACTTGGATTATTCCGCGTACATGTGCGCCAGAACAAGAATCAAGCAATCAAGACAAAAAATGCCTTCAATAACTGACACATGCACAATAGCGCACTGAAAATTTAAAACCACAATCATCTCATGCAAAGTCAAGGTCGTATGACATCGGTCTCCGCAACCAGAGCCATATCTCAAAATTCATTTAACACAATCGTGCCTATGCAAATCATACTTATATTTAAGTAAAACATAAAACAAATATTCACACAACCATTGTGTTCATGACCAAATATGCACATCTATGGCCCTCTTACAAACTGTCGAAGGTTCCCAAGGAGAAACCTTCCTCTTCCTCACACTCCTCCTCTTTTTTTTCTCAAAAACTGCTTCTGTTTATACAAATTGAAAATATCATTAAATTAAATGCTAAATCCCCTTAGTATCTCAAAAAATCCCTAAATCTCTCAACATCCCAAAAAAATAGATTCTCATCCCCAAAACTCTTGAAACTAAATCTAATCTTAGGGTTATAATTAATTCTGAAATATTTCAAGGCTAATTTCTCTCTTGTTGTCCAATTATTTGGAGACATTACAAATCCTCACAAAATCTCATAAATATTTACATAAAATTAACAATTTCTCAAAAACATGAGACCCCTAGGTTTAATAAAAATACAAGGTATTTTCCCAAGCTAATGCTCCTGCATCAGACTCCCAAGGTTGAAAATGACCATGATCTCCAGATCATGCGTTTTAAATCTTTGTCCGCCTGGATCCCACATTTTATGCTGTCTTGCTCCACTTGCTGCACTTTCACAATCTGTCTTTATTTTCATTTTGCTGCTGCTTCTGCTGCTTCTCTTCCTTGCTACTGCTGGTCTTTTCCGGGATTCTTTTGTCATCAATCTTCTAATACTTTCAATTTCTTGGTCTAATAAATCTCCCGGCTGTTGATTTGCTTGCTGAGCTAAGACGGCTTGCTCAGTTTGTACTGTCACCCGCCCACTTCTTGTTTCTGTTCTGACTTTCTCATTTCTTACTGCCACCCAATCATCCATACCCTCTTGTTTTCCAGAACAGAAAACTTCTTCTTCCTTCATTTGACTGCTCAACTGAGTCAAATGTTCTGCAACAATACCTGCATTCACAAAACACTTGTTAGAATAAAAATCAGAAGGCATCAGTGCCTTGTCCTCTTTTGCCAGTACTTCAGTATGCTGTACTGAATTCTCCTCCACTATCAGCACATCAGTATGCTGATTCTCTTTGCCCAAATAATCCTCTGAAGAATTCTCAAGACTGTCAACTAGTCTTCCTCTCACATCATCTGCTTCCATGATATCTTTCTGCACTCGTTCACTGTATTGAACTCTTTCTTCGGCCATCTCTCTGTCATACTCTGAATTCTTCAACAAATATTCCAGCAATGCAATTTCTCTGTGACATTGCTAAAGCATAACATCACCATCACTGATAGTCCCTGCACTCATACACAACTTGTCAGTTTGAAAACTACAAGTCTCAACAGCTTTAATCGTCGGTTCATATACCAGCTCTTCCAGCTGATCATCTTCTTCATTCACATGAACTTCTTCTTCAACAAAACCCCTAATCACATCACAACTGTCAGCTATAAAAACACAAGAGTTCTCATTATCCAGCTGATCTGGATCTGCCCAATAATTCAAGAATTCATCAATGATTTCCTCCTCCTCGTCCAACTCAGCTGCTCTGAGTTCTTCACGTCTCAATTGTACATCCATCATCTGCTCGAGCTTTCTCAGCGCTTTTGCTAACTGCATGTTTATCTGTCGATCTCTTTTCTGTTGTAGCTTCTGCCATTTCACTTTCTTTCTCTTCAGTGGAAAGATCCATCCTCTATTCTGGTTTTCCTGCTCTTGCAGCCATTCCTCTAGTACCTGCAATTTCACTTTCATTACTGCAATCTCTCTTTCTCTGTCTTCTGCAGTCATCTCATTGCTATGGCATTCCTTCGAACCTCTTCTTTGATCCTCCATGATCATCTTCTCACTTGCCATGAGTTGCACTAGCCTCTGCAACAAGCTCTCCTATCTTGCTGCCACCTACCTCACCAAGCTCTCCTCAGTCTTTTGGTAAGTACTGGTTCACTGCCTCTGGAACCTTTTTGAGCACTCTCCTTTGCTCACTCTCAGGCTATCGCTTCAACTCACCTTCTCCTGCAGGACACTGCAATTGTCCTCCTTATTCAGCCTTTAGCTGAATGCCAGGTTCAACGCCATCTTCTCTGCACGGCATCTCTGTGCTGCAATCATTCATCAGTCTCAAAATCTGATCTTATCACATGCAATAAAAAAAAACTTCATCCTTCAAACAGAGCTATTCCAGCTCTGATACCAAAAATGATGACCCAAGCCGCGCCGAGGCCACTCCTACCACTCCTACCAGGATCCTTCAAACATCAAGCTTATAACTCTTGATTCATGGCTTGTAATCTCATAATTAAACACAACCGGAACTTTAAGTTAAACCACGCGCTCTTCATAAACTATTCAAATGGATTTATGCGCAATTTAAGAAACAATCACAGGCAGGCATATATGCATATATAAATAAATGTCACTGGTTGGAATTTAGTACCGACATATATTTTAACGCTCATACTTTTCCCAACGCACCGATCGGCTTCCGGTTTTCACAGTCGATTCCGTTGACAGTTCCCCACTTTAGTTGTTGCGTCCATAGAATTGGAAGTTGCCAGCAATCTCCAACATTTACACACGATTGCCACAGGGAATCCCCTCTCCTCAAGAACTGTCCTTATGCAATTATTCTGCGACAATATCGTTGGAATCTGCTGGATTCATAACTCCACTATTCGCCAGCGCTTTCGGTAACTATAAGGCCGCTTTCACTTTCAACACGCAGCCATTCTTTGGAACCTCGTTATGCTGCGCAATTATAATATAGGTGTATATTCTGCTATCGACGCTGGCTGTATGCTGGATTTGTCACTGATTATATATGCGCTTCTAAACTCAGAACCTCGGCATCTGTTACGCTTTTAACATCTGCTTTTCTCATACGTTCTGCACCAATTCGCCTCCGTATGAAGACTCTGCCATATATACACGTTGTGAATTGCATCAAATCGTTCCAATTCCGGTCCCGCCCCTGTGGCGGATTAAATATTTAATGCGTTCAACTTACAAACAAATTATAATTGAACAACAAGTTATCATTGTGCACAAATCGATGCATATATGCACACGTTGGACAGCTTCAAGAAAGCACCAGTTCCGCCATCAACAATTAGTCTTTATTCTGGTAAGGGCGCAGATCTTCAAGGAGTAATGGCTGTATACATTCACCTAAATTAACTTATGAGAACAGAAGGGCATTGCAAAACAAAAGCTCCCAGGCTCCTGTACATTCCTACCAAAGAAGCACGAAGCTGCCGATGACGCTGGAATGGGAATGCAACCATGGCTGTTGGATTTCAAAAACAGAAACACTATGAAAATAACAATATAAAAAATCTCCTACAACTTTCCATTAATATCAGGGCGGACTCCGACGAATGAGCAAGTTCTAAATGCATCTGTTTGCATAAACTCCAATTCCTTCCACAAATGCGTCTGTTTACATAAAGCCCAATTGCTTCCAGCTGAGCCTGAGTGAATGCTGAATGTATGCCATGGTCAGCCTTCGATTGCTCCAGTAAAGCGGTTCCATAAAAACAGTGGCATTAACAAAACGTTTTCTGAGATCCTCTCGACCTCAATATAGTCTCAGAACTACAGTCACCAGTGATTAAGGACATACAGTCATACAGTCCCCAAGTACGCTACAGTTAATTAACTAAAGCAATCAACACTTGGATCCACTCGCGTACATGTGCACCACTTGGATTATTCCGCGTACATGTGCGCCAGAACAAGAATCAAGCAATCAAGACAAAAAAATGCCTTCAATAACTGACACATGCACAATAGCGCACTGAAAATTTAAAACCACAATCATCTCATGCAAAGTCAAGGTCGTATGACATCGGTCTCCGCAACCAGAGCCATATCTCAAAATTCATTTAACACAATCGTGCCTATGCAAATCATACTTATATTTAAGTAAAACATAAAACAAATATTCACACAACCATTGTGTTCATGACCAGATATGCACATCTATGGCCCTCTTACAAACTGTCGAAGGTTCCCAAGGAGAAACCTTCCTCTTCCTCACACTCCTCCTCTTTTTTTTCTCAAAAACTGCTTCTGTTTATACAAATTGAAAATATCATTAAATTAAATGCTAAATCCTCTTAGTATCTCAAAAAATCCCTAAATCTCTCAACATCCCAAAAAAATAGATTCTCATCCCCAAAACTCTTGAAACTAAATCTAATCTTAGGGTTATAATTAATTCTGAAATATTTCAAGGCTAATTTCTCTCTTGTTTTCCAATTATTTGGAGACATTACAAATCCTCACAAAATCTCATAAATATTTACATAAAATTAACAATTTCTCAAAAACATGAGACCCCTAGGTTTAATAAAAATACAAGGTATTTTCCCAAGCTAATGCTCCTGCATCAATGGGTAATGCCAGAATTCTTTTTAACAATTCCTAATGTCGAATGTTTGCAATTACATCTTTAATGGTGCATTATCATATCACTCTGTGTGCACTTCTTGCAATTTCATCTCTAGTGCTGCTGCATTTTTCTTTCGAATATCTAATATTAGTGAATATGATGTATTTTGTTGTCTTAGCCCTAAGAAATAGGGCATGGGTTTCAAATTCTAACATTCCTCTGAGACCAGTAAGGATACAATTTTGTGAAAGATCATTCGTTGGTGTCTTTCCTTTGGCTATACACTAATATCTATTTTGGGGTGTGGGTTCTTTGTTAGATCTCCGGTGACTTTAGGCCTTGTCTTTCTCCAAGGGTGATCTAATCTTGTATTAAGAAAAATACACATTGACTATGGCTCAATTTCTACTGCAACCTGAAATAGTTCTGAAGTAGATTTGATGGGTGTGGGCCTACTAATTAAGACAAGATCTCTACCTACCTTAATTTAGATTAATTCTCGAGGTATACATAATGCATATCTATGAAATTTCTTGCAGTTGTATGAGCTATGTTTTTACAAATAAATTTCACTAGATCGTGTTTGCAAGTGAAGTTTCCTTCTTTTTCTTCTGCTGTCAACTTTGTGACCATTTGTTGAATCTCTATTGATTGGTTTATTCAAATTGATATGGTATGATTCTTGCATTTTATGTTGTTGGCTCTGGTAAGGCCATTAGATTGTAGATTTCCCGAATATTCGAGAATCTGACTGACATGGGCGCTGTTAATTTTTTGGCCGTGCCCATGTCCCTCGGATTCCCAAATACTCAAAAAATCTGCAATCGACTTAAACTCACCGCTCACCGCTCTGGTAGAAGACATATCTTAACGGAAAAGATTACTTTGTCAAAGGTCCAAGTCAACATAATCTCATTACAGTGATATTGGTGAAGAGCCATGTTTGTCATGACTCGTTGTTTTGAAGTTTAACGATGAAGCAAGGATAACGTTTTGAACATAGTTACCAAATTCGATCGTACTGGTCGAAAAAATTCGAGAATTCGGTGGTTCGATTCGGTTCGTCGAATAATTCGCTGATTCGAAGTTCGGTACGGGGAGAACAACAATGCCGATTGCAATGATTTTTTGGAGTATAAATAAGTTTTTAATTAAATGTGGAGCTATACATATCGAAGTATCCGTTATTATTTATATAGCAAAGGTTAGATGAAATTTGTTAGTATAAATAGGTTAGGGATTATGATATATAT
>APFE031257454.1:0-17902 GCA_000404065.3 Pinus taeda
TTCCAAGCCAACGTTGGGAGGAGGTTTTAATGGATTTTATCACAGGTTTACCCAAGTCTGAGGGGAAAGAGTGTCATCATGGTGGTAGTTGACAGACTTACCAAGTATGCACACTTTTGTGCATTATCACATCCATTTAAAGCCAGTACAGTTTCTACTGCATTTATGGAAACAATTCAAAAGCTACATGGAAACCAAAGATTATTGTAAGTGACAGAGATCCCATTTTCACTGGAAATTTTTGGACAAAATTATTTTCTTGTCTTGGTACTCAGTTAGCTCATAGCTCATCTTATCATCCTCAATCTGATGGTCAAACTGAGATAGTAAACAAATGTTTGGAAGGATATCTTCGTTGCTTTGTATCTGATAAACAGACACAATGGGTCAAATGGTTGCCTCTGGCTGAATGGTGGTATAACACTTCCTTCCATACAGCAACAAAAAAGACCCCATTTATGGCACTTTATGGGTATCAACCACCATCCATCACATCATATTTAAGAGAAAATTCTAAGGTTCAGGCAGTGGAACATCACAACGAACATCAACAACAAGTCCTCAAACTCTTAAAGGATAACCTCGTGTTGGCACAAAATAGAATGAAACAACAGGCAGATCAACATAGCAGTGAAAGAAGTTTTGAGGTAGGTGATTGGGTATTCCTACGGCTACAGCCATATAAGCAAATGTCCCTAAAGCAAGCTAAGAAGGATAATAAATTATCACCAAAGTATTATGGTCCGTACAAGGTGTTGGAAAAGATTGGTACTATGGCATACAAATTGGAGCTTCGTGCAGCTTCTCGATTGCACCTAGTTTTCCATGTTTCATGTTTAAAGAGGGTTATAGGTGACAAGCTCCCAGTTCAAACAATATTGCCAGAACTTGACGAGGAAGGAAAAATTATATTGGAACCGGAAGCAGTCACAGAAACAAGAACTCGGTAGCTACGAAATCGATCAATTTCAGAGTATCTTATCAAGTGGAAGAACTTATCCGCTAAAGATTCCACATGGGAGGATGGAGAATTTATACAGAAGTATCCAGAACTACTCAAGCATTGAGGACAACACTTTTTTGAAGGAGAGGGGCATGATGGGTCCCTATAATACTACTGATTATCCCATTAGTATTGTATTTATACCCCTTATTAATATTTTTGTGCCCCTATTGTCCCCATTTTGTTATTACTGTGCCCCATAGAATCCCTCTATTGTTAATTTTGTGGCTTTATTTATTATTGTTAGCTCGGCTCGGTTATATTGTGACTCCTTAGATTCCTATATATAGAAAGGAGGTTTTGTCATTTGAATCATCCAAGAATTGTTCATTTATGTAATGTAAAGGAGGTTTCCCCCTCGAAGAGGCTGAATTTTAAGGCGTTGATCTATCTTTTCTTGAGCTGGTTTCATAACAGTTTGCACAATAATCTTTGGTCTATTTGGGGTATGTGATAGGTGGAGGAGAGTTGAATATAGATCCTTCTAAGATGAAGGCCATTAGGAAATGGTCGATGCCTACTAATGTTTATGAGATTGAGAGTTTTGTTGGGGCGACATAGTACTCGAGGAAATTCATACCCTCATTTTATGTGGTAGTATGTAATAACCACGGTCACAATTCCCTTTTATCATAAACATTGAGATTTTTTTTTAACTAAATAAAACCAACCTAGATCTATCTTAACTTTGAATTTATCAAACACCAAGAGGGATCCAATCTCTCAAGGTGTAAACCTCTTTTTTGAGTGCAAAACTTGAGGAAAGGTTTGCACCTTGAGAGATTTGATCCCTCTTGGTGCTTGATAGATCTGGAGTTAAGATGGATCTAGGATGGTCATATAATAATATATAATATCTATATTTGTATCTATGTGTCTCTTTCTTATTCCTTCTCTCTATGTCACCCCCTAAACATACACAATCTCTCTCCATATCTATCTCTCCCTCCCTGCCTCTCTTTCTCTCCTTCCCTCCCCGCCTCTCTCTCTCTCTTCCATTTCTCTGTTTCTCTTCTCCTTCTCTCCTTCTCTCTCTCTTAGCCCCCACTCTCGTCTCTCCATCACTCCCTCTCTCTCTCCACCTTTCTCCCTTTATTTATTTTTTCTTTCATCCCTCTTCCCCCCTCCGAATCCATCTCTCCCTCCTTCTCTCTCTTGAGTCCTCTCTCTCTCTCTCTCTCCAATTTGACACTATGTCCCTCCATCTCCCCTTTTCTCTCTCCCCTCCATCTCTATGTCTCTCCCTCTCTCTCACCCTTCTCTCCCTATCTCTCTCCTCTCCTCCCCTCTCTCCATTACTTTCTCTCTCCCCCCTGCATCACACTCTCTCTCTCTGTCCTCCAACTTTGTCACTATCTCCCTCTTTCTCCCCCCTCTTAAATTTGATCTCATTGTATTGTGTTTAAGAAAATATCTAAATTAAAAAACTCAATTCTTTGTATAATACTAAACCTATATTTTGAATCAATCATATCAAAGAAAATACAATAATGAAAAACTTATAAAAATCATGCATTATCTAAAACTTATAAAAATCATGCATTATCTTTCCTCTATTATTGTTAGTCACTTTACTTCTTGCTTGGATCCCTACTTACCATGGATCTATATTGGTTCTTCATAATACTATTTAAATATTTATTTGTTCAAACTAAATATAAAATATTCTTTTTTAATTTTATTGATATTTAAACTTAAAACTTAATAAATTAAATAATTGACTAGTCAGATGATTTAGTATGTAATTTGAATCATAGTATGAACTCTCGTCCAAATTTTAAGTTTAAAAAATGATCAGTTTGAATCCTTCAATTTAATATAATTAAAAAAAATTGATAATATAATCTTTCCAATTAGTTAAATAAAAGATATATAAGGGAAATCATTTTAAATTTGTGAAAGTAAAAGCAAACACTTAATTATGATAAATCAAAATTATTTTCCACAATTTTAACATTTTCAGATGGTTGTTTAGATTAATTTTGGATAAAAATTAAATCAAATAATTTAAACCTACAGAAAATGAATTTGTATCTATTTACACACTCAAAATTCCAAGCAACTCCATAACTTAAAAGATTTTTTTTTTTATAAATAAAACGAATCTAAAAAAGAAATCTCAAGTTTGAGAAAATAAAGGCAAGAAGCTGAAGCCACATTTATATTTACCATATTAACATTCTTAATTGGGCCGATTAAACTGTTAAGGCTACTTTGGATGAAAAAATAATCTATTCATTACTAGTATAATGTTATTGGGTATACACCATAAAAATATTTAAAAAATTAAATTTATTTTACTTTCCCATCAGGCTAATTTAAAATGTGAATATACCATTCTCTTAATTATTTAAAAATAAACATGATTTGGAAAACGAGTCTGGAACCTTCTAATAGAAACCCGTAGAGCATTCCTGTGTGTTCCACCATCGGAGACTAGAGAGTCATTTCCATTCTTGAACATTCTACCTGTTTCATGTAACTACTATTATTTTTTAAAGGGGAAATTCCCAATGAAGAAATTGTATATTACAACATGATACAATTATTTTACAACGTGGTACAATATTTGTATATATGTTGCATAACCGATAGCGATTCAACAAATCCATATAATCATTGTGTATAGTAATCTGACATGTATATGAAGGGCAATATTACACCCTCCCAACCACCCCGGACAATTACTATAATCAATGTATTTTGAAAGAAAAGAGTTGTAATAAAATGGACAGATGTTTTTAACGGTGAGGAATGTGCTATTTTCTATTTTTCTGGTATGGAATGCAAGCGCTTTTTCTTGTTTTAAGTGTGGATGGTTTTTCTTGTTTTAAGTGTGGATGGATGAAATGTAAAGGCAAATTTTTATTTTCAAATAATTATAATTATTGTATTAATTTTGTTTTAAGTGTGGATGGTTTTTCTTGTTTTAAGTGTGGATGGATGAAATGTAAAGGCAAACTTCTATTTTCAAATAATTATAATTATTGTATTAATCTTTTTCAGAGAGAAAAAGCATCATAGTATTATATTGAGTCAATATAAAAGTTCAGATAATACATAAGGGCTCAAAAATAGCCATCTTGCCAGCATATATGGGGCAATAAGTCTATAGATATAGGACTTCCAAAAGGAAGCCAAAACATCATCAGTCCATATTCACAGCTAACAATCTTTAGAAAAAAGAGCAACAGATGTCTAGACACATATAACAAAAAGAGATAGTGCATAAGGATAGCCAAAAAAGCTTTGATATATACTAGAGTAAGCAGAAAAGATGAAAAGAAAGACTCATAACCCAGGGATAGAAAAATTCTGGATGAAGCAAGAGAATTCTCCATCAGAAACCATCATAGACCATGAACTAGGCTCTAAAGACAACCCCTTCTTTGACAGACAGTCAACTTGGACGTTTTGGGAATGGTAGATATGGTAATTGAACAATCTTTTATGCGCCTACAGAAAAATATAATCCTGTCCATCCATCCAATCAAATGAGGACTACTAATGTGGCAAGCTCCCTTTACATGGTTGATCATTATTTTTGAATCGCCATAAATTGAAATGTCTTGGATATCAAAAAACACACAAAAAGCAAGCAGTCCTGCAAGAGCCCTTGCCTCAGCCAAACTGTTTGAGCCATTCCCACCATTCCATGATATAAAGTATTGCAACTTCTCTTCCATAATAATGTGGACACCATAGCCACAGGAATTATGTTGCTCAGCCCCATCAAAAAAAGCACAGGGAACATTGTTGAGAGGGTTTTCAATCTCTTTTTTACGATCTTTTTTCATTTTGGGCTATTTCAATGGCATAGCATCGTGGATGGAGATAATATGATGCAAGATAGACTTATGAGGTTCTTTTGAGTCTTTGAAGATTTTGGCGTTCCTCCATTTCCATGAGCACCATAGGACAATGATGAACAGAGATCTCCATGATTCTCTTTGAGCACACCACCATTCAAAAGCTACCTGGATTGAATCAAAAGCAACGTGAGGGAAACCATAAAGCAGAGACAATTCATACCAGATTCGTAGGGAGGAATAGCACTGGAAGAACATATGATGATTGGATTCCTCTGCAGCTTCGCACATTGAACATCTACTCGGTCCATGCCAGTGCCTTTTCCTCAAATTTTCCCAAGTCAAATTTCTGTTATTGAAAACCAGCCACGAGAAAAGAATAATTTTGATAGGGCACCCCGACTTCCATAAACTCAGAAGATATATAGGATGGGAACTAGATGCCTTTAATTTAATCATATCAGCGTAAATGTCTTTAAGACGAGCCGACAGCTTTGCATTTGGCACAATCCACATAAGATGATCCGCGGACCCTAAGCGATGGAAGCTAAAGCTACAAAGAGAATCCTTTACAGATTTCCATAGAGAAATCAGAGGATCTGGCAGGAGAAGATCATGGGCATCTTTCCATAAAGGAATAGGGCCGTGCCAGATTGATATTAATTTATCCCACGTAAAGATGTCATATCTGTAAAAAAATAATAAGAGGCTTTCAGGGATGAATAAGCATTCTCGCCCACCCATAATGGGATCAATTCCAATTAAAATTCGGCTGCCAGAAAAAAGACTCCATCTCAAATTCTCTAAGAAGTATTGCTGAACTTTACAGAGGCTGAGCCAGATAGTAGATCCTAGCTTGACTCCAATTGAACCCCTCCTGTACCAAAACTCCAAATCTTTACCTTGCAAGTATTTCTTTTTAATGGTGTTACTCTAGGGCCCGTCACCATAAATACCCCTCCACAACGTTTTGCAAAGGAGCGCTTTACCAAAAATCCGCAGGTCTAACAGGCCCCAACTGCCAAGCTTCTTTGGTAAAGAGATCTTATCCATTTTGGACAGATAGATTTTCCTCTGATTAGATCTTCTGCCCCATATAAAATTTGCAGAAACTCTGTTCATTTTGTGTATAATACTTGCTGGAAGGTAGAAAATATGAGTCCAATAAACAACTAATTGCGTTAAGACTGCCTGCGATAAGATAATTCTTCCTACCAAGGAAAGAGTCTTATATTCCCATGCCGAAATCTTTTTGTAGTATCTTTCTAACACCCATAGCCAATCTGCTTTGGAGTAGCCCTTGGCCTTCAGCTGAAATCCCAGATATTTCAAACCTTCCTTTAGCGATGTCGACTCTATACCGAGCAATTCAGATATCCAATTCACCAATTCCATGTTGGTATCATTGTGGAAAAGGGTAGATTTTGCTCTATTAATTTGTAACCCAATAGCCCTCTGGAATCTATTCAGAATGTCATTTAGGCAAATCCATGATACCCTGCAAAGCATAGCAAAGATGAGCACGTCATCAATGAAGAGGTTGTGAGAGATGTAGATGTCCCCGCAGATCATGACAGGTCTGCATCTATTATCGACCACTGCCTTGTTAATCTGAAGGCTGAGAGAGTTCATTGCCAGTATAAATAAAAGAGGGGAAAGGGGGCACCCCCGACGAAGACCCCTTTCCACTGGAAAGAAGGAAGAAGGCATTCCATTTATGATGATCGAGTAGTGTACATTCTCAACGCATGACATAATCCAATTGATGGAATTTGATTTTAGGCCGATCTTTGCCAATAAACATCTAATGTATCCCCAATCTAAACAATCGTAGGCTCTTTGCAGATCAATTTTTAGAATGGCCGCATCTGTTTTCCTTGATATCATTGAAAAAAGACTTTCCTGAGTTATAGCAACTGCATCCAAAATGTTATGCCCTTTTAAAAATGCATGTTGGTCCTTGGACAGGGAGGTGGCCAGAGTCGGTTTCATTCTTTCAACAATAATTTTGGTGATAATTTTGAAAGATATATTGCATAATGAGATCGGCCTGAAATCTTGGAAAGATTCCGCTTCTGCCTTTATTGGGATTAGAGCGATCTATATGGATGTTGTGATCTGATGAATATTTCCATAAATTCGAGAAGCTTCAACCATCCTCAGCAAGTCTTTTTTGATAATATCAAAAAAATGAGTGAAGAATTCTATGGTCCAGCGATCTGGGCTTGAGCATTTATCTTTTTTGAAAGCTTTAAGAACTCTAAGGAGCTCCTCCTCTGTGATTGGCTATAATAGGCTCGCGTTTTCTCATCATCGAACATTTGTGGAGCCAATTTAATACCCCATAGAATGTCCTGAAAATCACAAACTTCCCTTCTTTTGTACTGGTTTTTGAAATGCCTCACAGCTTCATTAGATATATCATGTTGAGATACGAAAAAACCACCCTTTCCATCATTAATTCTCCATATTGTATTTTTTTCGTGCCTGGCATTTGCATATTTATGAAAAAATCTTGTGTTTTGGTCACCATCCTTCAACCATATTGCCCTGCTTTTGAGCCTCCGTGAGGCCTCCTCCTGTTCCAAAAGATATTTTTATTTTTTTTATTTTTTTATTTTTTTCAAGATCTCTTATACAACATTTCATGCTGAGAGGAAATAAATTTGCATCCATAGACCCTAAAATCCTGTCCATCTCCTTTTGTATATCTTGAAGCGCTTGTCTGTCGCTTTTTCGTTTATCATATTGCTATTCTTTTGCCAACTTTCTCAAAACAGAAATCTTATCTCAGAATGTCATAAATGGGGGGGACAAATCTCTTGCGGAAAGATCCTTCCATGCATTAGATATGATTTTATTGAAATCTGGGTCCTCTAACCATGTTCTATTGAATTTGAAGGGATAGCCCGTTCTGAAACCCTTCTCTCACCAGCTAAGGAAAATAGGCCTGTGATCTGATGTAGTGGCGTTCCCTATGGATGTGATAGGCATGCCCATTTTGTCTATGATGCTAACATGCAGAATGAAACGATCAATCCTTTTAGCAATATACGCCTCTCCCGACCTTCCGTTATCCCACGTAGACATCATTTTCGAAGGAGCAATATCCACAAAATTTCTATTCAGAAATTCCAGCTTAATACAGTCAACAAGCGAGTTTCTTTTTCTGCAGTTACCCCAACATTCATCAGTGCTTAATGTTACATTTATATCGCCTGCAATAATCAAAGATTCAATATCAAAAAATTCTGAGGCAAACAATTTTTCCCAAAAAGGGATTCTGTTCTTATAGGGCGCATAGGTGTTCAAAATATTAATTTGGAAACTTTGACCTCTGATAAATGCTGAGATAAGAATACCAGCAAAACACTTGTAGGCTTTGGCACTGATCCAATCAGGATCCCATAAGACTGCCAGCCCCCCTAACAGGCCTCTTGCCTCTGAGGCAACCATATACCATGAAGGAAGCATTTTCCTAAAATAAGATATGGATACCCAACTGCTATGCATGGTTTCTTGGATTAAAATAATTTTTGGCCGAGCTGTATGGAAGATATCCCTTAGCGCCAAGAATTTTGGGTTTGCGCCTAAACCCCTAATGTTCATGGATACAATAAAGGTCATTTAGACGAGTCACCAGCCATGCTTGCTCTAAGAGGCTGTGATTTAGTCATATCATAAATGGGAACATTGATAAGTGATAAATTCCTTACTCTGCTATCTGATGCAATCGTCCTCCCCCTAGAATGTGTGCTCCCTCCATTGCGTTTCTTCCTTACTGTAATATTCTTTGCAGAATCTGGGCTTATGAATGGCGAAGCAGGGCTATTCGGTTTATGAATGGTCAGAGGCTCCAGCTCAAGAGATTTTTTACTAAGCAAAAATTCTATATCACCGTCACACCTATTAACTGGAGATAACTCAGGGGAATTGAAAGGAGTGGCCATCACCAAAGGTTCTTTGCCTTTTGAAGAGGGAAGATGATTCTTGTCCAACGTCGGGGATGAAGATGATATCACTATGGGGTGGGAGCCAACGATAAATCCTTAATCTGTAATGGCGCTGGAGAGGGGACAACCATATCATCCCTTGGTACAGGAATGGGCAAGTAGAAATTAGGCGAAACCCTATTTATGATGGAACAAGCACCCTTTGCAGAGGAGACTGGTCTGGTTTCAGGCCCATTAGAAAGATCCTGAGATGTCAGCTGCGGGGACAAGGTGGGCTCCAGATCTTTAATGGCATGTTCATCCACAAGTTTGGTCGCCGATAAGCTAACTGAAGGCGATGGAATCTTCTCTGAAAAGGGAATGGATGAGTCTTTCCGGCATCTGCGATGAAACACCTTTGGTTTTGGGGCTGCATGCCGCTTGCAATTTTTTATTAAATGCCCAGTTTTGTGGCATGAAGAACACCTGAAGGGTATGCCCCAAAAATCTAGCTTTTGTTTAATTTTCAGATGTCCCCACGCAATCTCAATATGATCCGGATAACCCCCCTTATATGCCATCTCAATGAGAATCCACACTATCCTTTTGTCTCTTTCTCCCCGACACCAAGGGTCGACATAAACAAATTTACCAATGGAGTTGCCTATTATTTCACGGGATTCTATGGACCACATCTCCAGTGGGAGATTTGGGAGCTTCACCCAAATCAAATTATTTGGTAGAGTGATTTTTAATGGGTCGAATCCAATATACCACCTGTAGAGAGCTAGAAAACTTCTTCCAAAAACCCAGGGACTCTTCAAGACAACTTCTAAGTCACAGGCCTTCAGGAAGTGAAAACAATACCATTCTTTCATGAGGCAGGAGATGATGGGGGTATAACCGATCAGAGGTTTCCATCGGTCCTCAAGCCATTTTCTCATAGCAACATCGTCCATTTCCGGGAAATGCCACCTGCCCACCAATGCGAGATCCTGAAGGCTTTCAATTCTTTCAGAAAGATAAAAACTGTCCAAATTGATAGTTGTAGGCGGGAAGGTGGTTTTAACAGGTTTGTTGTAATGGTTTGCATGTTCACGCAGCCGCTCGTCCTTCAGGTGGGACTCCTCGTTGCTATACGCTTTCTGAAATGGGTGACTAGAGATGGGCCCTTCCTTCTCTTGCCACGATGGTTTGACAATCATGTCGTTCAAGGTGGATTGCCACCCGGCAGACAACGTGGAGGCCTCACGTGCCTTTTCAGCGAAGATGGTGGCTCGGACCATGGCCTCCATGGCCGATGCGTTTGACCCAACGTCCATTCAATTCTAGAAAAACCACGCCTCGGCAGAATAACCCCTGGGGAGCTATTTAAAATCTAGATCAAAATTGTGCAGGAAATTAATCATCCTCTGATCCATTTCTGAACATTTCACTTGGATGATATAAATGCCAATTGAGGGGAATTTAAAGAGAATGGCTCGAGACAGACTTTGGGACCAGCGCTTAGAAGACTCCAAAAGGAAGGCTTCGACAAAACAAGGCGGGCACATAGAAATAGGCCAACTTTTAGCCCGGGATCATAATAAAGGATGACGATAGCGCACCGGCAAATTGACTATAGAGGGATGCTCCTAGATTCACTGTACACTTAAGTACAAAAACAAGTCATATAAAGGACAAAATCCAGAACTCAATGAAATTTGAATTTTCATTCTGAAGGCAGGTTATGGAATTTCCAGTCCTGGAGAAGATTTTCCCATCCTGCATTCCGGCCATCCATAGGAAGCCATTACAGTCATCAGATCGAGAGTGCTTCAGGTCGCTCAAAGAAAGAGATGAAGAACCATCTAACTGGAAGAGGATTCATGGCAGACTAAGCAACAATAGTACATCTCAACAATGCACCACCATGCCCCTATTCTAAAGCGAAGGTCTGAGCACGGCTTGTAAAATACTAAAGATTTCTTCAGTTTGAAGAAAAAAGCCGTAAGCACATTGGAGAACCAGACCAGAATCAAGGAGATGGATAGACACCCAGTTAACACCAAACTCAAAAAGGTTGAGCGAAATAATACCAAAATTAAATAGTAAAGGGCCAGAGCCTTAAGAATAATTGGCCAGAATTCCCAGCCTAAACCATCACTATATTTCAGAAAGCCTTACTATGTACCTTTAAACATAAACATAAAAATACCAAAGGATTATAAGGATAAATTAGTGTACTGACCTCTTTCCAGGCGCGCAAAGGGGAGAGCATGAATTCCGCCAACATGAACTAAAACCAGGAGGAAAATATCCAGAGAAGTGGGAACTTATGGCAGGAACAAACAAAAAATAACTAGGAAAGACCAGTCAAAATACTTCCTCTTGTAAGCACTTAGACAGCAAACAGCAGGAATCAGCACGTCGGGCAAAGAGAAGTATAGTTCCTCTGAACAGGGAAAAGAGAGACTAGTCTGTAAACACAAGAGTTTTAGACAGCAAACAACAGGTCTCAGCACGTCGGAGGGTAGGAATGCATGGATGACTTGAGGCGATTATCGAGCATGCATTGATTATTAGATAATATCTGCTTGTCAACGATTGGTCGAGGCCATGGACGCCAGAGCTGTGAAAGGCATGGTTCGTTGAGCTTCGGTCGCTTCTCCACGCTCGACACGCCCTCCTCTCCTCGTCCAAAATTATTGTATTAACCTTACCTTTCTATAGAAATTAGAATTATTTGGCTGTACGAAGAATGTCACAAAAATAAAAAACCCCAGCTTCATCATTGCAATCTTTTGGATATAACTTCCGGCACTTATTTTATTTTCAGAGTATACTATGGAGGCCCTAAATTTGTTTAGAAAATATTGGGAATTTTGGTGATATAAATTTTGGAAAATTCGATTTATAGTTTTCAAATTTCAAATTTGGTAAGTGGGGGAGTTTTTGATATTTTGTTTTGTCAGTACGAAAAAAACAAGATATATATTAATATCAGTTAAGTCACATACTACATATAAATTTTTGATACTTGTATGGCCAAATTTCAACAAAAATAACTTTCCAACTAAATTGTGACCTCCATCTACCACACCCTTATTTTCAATTGAATCAGAAATACGATACTTTCGATTAAAATATAGTCGCAATACATACGGTATAACTGCTGAATATTCAAATGCACATGTTGTTTTCACTCACCAACGAGGGCGGCCAAAAACATGATAAAGGTTACAATTTCCACCACCAGCCAACCACACGATCAGGTTACAATTTTCAATTTTAAGTCTGGAATTTCGATTTTAATCTTGGGGTGTTTTAATTCTGGAATTTCGATTTTGATCTTGGGGGTCAGTTTTAATTTTAGGATTGAAATTTAAAACCTTTAAATTTGGGAATGATTAAAATGGAAAGATGGAAAGAGCTTCTGCGTTGATCATTGAACATGTAAACCTGGATAATAATAACTGAACAGACAAAGCAATGGTCCGACCTGTGAGAGTCGAAGTTAATTATTGAGAAGAAATGTAGTTTTCATGATGATATATTTGAAATAAAAACTGCTTCCGGATTAGATACTCTATATGAGAATTGAGAAACAACTTTAGAAAAATAAAACATTAGAATTCAAAAACAATCCCTGAAAGTTAAAACATTAGAATCCAAAATCGAAGTAGATCTAAAAACTGCTTCCAGATTAGATACTCTTATCTGAGAATTGAGAAACAACTCTAGAAAAATTGTCTATATGAGAATTGGGAAACTCTAGAAAATTTCCAGATTAGATACTCTATATGAGAATTGAGAAACAACTTTAGAAAAATAAAACATTAGAATTCAAAAACAATCCCTTAATATTAAAACATTAGAATCCAAAATCATAAGTATATCTACATTAGAATCCAAAATCAAAAGTAGATATAAAACTTCCAATGACGATGTTCTAATATTGTGTTGATGAAATATTTTAAATGAAAATTGAGGTATTTTAAATAAAAATTGGTTATTTGCCGCATTGTAAATCACAATTTGTATTTTTTCTATTTTGACATTAAGTCACCATTTTCTTCATCACCTGTAATCATTGTGTAACGGCAAAGGCTAACAAGCCTGCCATAAAGCATTAAATGCCTTGTACATGTAGTCTATATAACAAAATAACACACACCCTCACTGTCTACATAAATTAAAAATAAAAGCTGTGTGTTATTTTGTTATATAGCCTGCATGTACCAGAGCATTTAATGCCCTATGACAGGCTGGTTAGCGCTTGCCATTGTGTAACATACTTCATTTCCAATATTTTAAAGTTATGACAGGCTGGTTAGCCCTTGACATTGTATAACATACTTCATTTCCGATATTTTAAAGTTATTTATGTTTTACTCATTGTTCGTATTATTCAATGAGATCATTTCTTCGAGATATTTTCTACAGCACAATACTACACGTTCAGAAGAATAACACTTCTATTATATTTGCAAGAATAAATAAAACTAAATCACCTATTAAAAGAGGTAGAAATGCGCTATGCATCTTGTCAGTAAGAGTAATGCGCTAGGGCCCACCAATCAAGTATTTATGGGAGCGGGGCAAATTTTATGATAAATAATGTTATTTATTAATGGCAGGAGCAGGATTAGAATTTGGATTCCTCTTTACTTGTTATATAATAGTTTTTATTTTTCTATTCAAAAAATGTTATGTTTAAAATTTTACCTTTTAAGAGTGATGCTTTTATAATAAATTAATTCTTTATTTCATTAAAAAGTTACCTTTCTACAATTATGTTAATTTTTTTTACATATTTATGATAAGATATGAAAACAAAATGACCATAACTAGCATTTGCACTAGATGTTGCAAAGGATACTCGGTAAGGCGCAAAGGATACGCGGTAAGGCATAAGTTGAAGAATGGTAATGAGAAAGTATAAATAAGATGCATAGATGTAGCATAAATGAAATTCTAAAGCTGCATAAACTAAAATTGATTTAGGGTGCCTAAGACTATATTTTTTATTAATTATTGAATTAATATTGCTTCCTTTAAGCCATTTGATAGAAGCGTCATTTGTGCTTCTGAAAATCACCTAAATTTAATCACTGACTTAATGCTTATTAAGTTTACCTAAAAAGTCTTTGGAAACTAAACAAAGTAATACATGTGATTTTGAAATTTGTACAGCTGGCAAAGAAAATTGGCCAATTGGACTTCCTACTTCTATTAATTTTTTCAGCTATAATGCATGCCTAATAATCCACACTTTGCACTTAACGATTAATGCCTCACATGATTAATGGTACCCTGTACTATGAATCTAATATTTTTATGCACTTACAATTAAGGTAACAAACAAGATCCAAAGAATGTATACCACAAGGACCAATAAACAGTGTATTTGATAATCCTTGTTAGGCTCACCAAAAACAACATTATTGCTCTTTAAATCCTTCACAATCAATACAAATGTTGTACAACACGAGGTTCATGCGGTTGTCAATCAAGCAATAGTTCTGATCGAGAATGCTAGATCTCCTTGCTAAAGCATGGAAATTTTCTCAAACAAGAGCATTAGCTCTTTCCTGAGATTTATGTTGAGCAAAATCTGCTTCATCAACACCAGGTTGATGGCCTTCTTGGAGCTTACGATAACAAATGAGACAGAGATCATAACAACAATTTCGACAGCTTCTATGGTAATCAACAATAGATGTTGTACATTTGTTACTGCAAAACTTAGCAAACATGTTGGATTAATATGTTATATAACAAGCATAATGCGGGTTCTCTGAAGAAGTTCTTATTAAACAAAATATAAATTCACATCATGATAAAGATAGGTGCATATTATGTAAGTATGATGTAGTTTTGTAGAACAAATCTTCCACAGTAGCCTCAAGACATGATGCAGATTGGTGTTGGACTGTTTGTCTTGGATAAACTTAAGTTGTGCATACATAATTCACTCATTTCAAGGGATAGTTGAAAGTGTAGACATTGCCAACTCACAGAAGCTGACTTAGATTTGTAAGTTCAAATCTTTGTAGTTGTTTGCAACAACTCTCCGGACTTACCCTCATAATTATGCCAAGGTTTTAACCTTAAAAATGTGCCAAGTATTCTCACAAATCTACCTTCCAAATGTCTTTAACAGGATTCAAAATAAACCCATCGTTTGTGCCATAGTGGGTGTTTGGTTAGGACATCATTGTTCAACCTTAAATTCTTTGATTAGCTTCAGGAATTAGGCTCCAAATGCTTGCTTCATCCAACTACCTTAGCCTGATTGAATGGCTGAACACTCTTCAATTGTCTAACGTATTATCCAACCACATAAATGGATGATAGGTGGCCTAGAGGGAAGTTTTTATAAGCTCCTGCATGTGATTGTTGCTCTCTCTAAAGAATGAAGCAAACCCACACTAGTTTTGAGAACTTCACTCTGCACTTTCTGGGCATAACGATGCATAATTTTCTCATCCCTCCCAAATTTTTTCTTAGGGGATATGGAGTTGTAGCCAGGCATGGGTAAGGTAGACTTGCCTTTCTCACCCGAGAAGAAAACTCCCATTCTATTTAAGAAATTGTATTGCTAGGCTCATGGAACAAATGTTGAAGTCACTTCAAATACCAAACAAAGCTAATTTCTTCTTATTCCTCTCCAAAGTTACCAATTTTAGATAATTTTGAATTAAAACCACCAATTTTAGAGAACCTCCATATGATTATATAGCGATGTCACCTAATTAAAATCAACCAACACTTACCAAGGTATTCTTTTGTATTTTTTACACGGCCATGAGCTTGAAAGCATTGTAATCTTTCCCATAATTACCACTACTCTCCATCTCTTTACATCGACACAGACTTTTATGTTGTCATGTTAGAAAATGGATTTAACTTTGTGAAACCTCCAAGATGTAGGAACCCAAGGCCACAAATATTGGTTATGCTTGGTGAAACCTCCAATATGTAGAAACTCAAGGCCACAAAGATTAGCTATAACTGGATGGAAGCATATACTGATCAATTTTGGTGGAAGTGAAATTGAAAAACAAAATGGTGTGGTGGAAGCGATATTGAAAAACAAAATGGTGAGGGTTGACGTTGAATTTATATGGATGCCATATTTTGAGAATATTTTGTAATCTGATGGTATAGAAAGATGTTAAACAATTGACCCTTCTCCTCACCATCATATTTTATTTTTTTTAATTGTAAAAGTCGTACATATTTTTAAAAATATTTTGATTCTTATTAAGTCTATCCACATTTACATCATTTAATTTATATAATTATATAAATATTGATACATCATATAATAAAATTTCACAATAACTTTAAAAATCTAAAAAAACAAAAAAACATGCTAGCAATTTCGGGAATATAAAATTTGGAAGAAGAGAAAAAAAAAATCAAAAATTGTAAAAGTTTTGAATCATTGTAAGCCTAACTGAGACATAGGACCAACAAGGGGTGATTGAGTCAATTTCTATTGTAAGCCTAGCATGCTTAATTGATTCATGTTGAGTCATGTTATGTTGAGCCATGTAGTTGTAATTAAGGGGGAGTGTTGGAAACTGTAACTACTCCCGCATGCAAGAGTTGGCTAAATTTAGAGAGTCAGTTAAGTCGAGTGAGTTTGAATTAAGCCATATTTTAGGAAAATTCAAATTTTGGGTGTGTGCAAGTGAAGTTAATTTAGGTGAGTCGCTAGTCAAAAATGTTTAAATACCCCTCATCGGGTTCATTGTAATCATCAAGTTTGTGTGATCAATTGAAGAGTTGCAACTCATGTTATTGTGTGTGTTAAATTTTGTGCCTTTCATCTTCTACCTTTCCAACTCCTCTAATATTGGTGCTATTCACTTTACTTTCTCTTATAGGAAAGTTACAAAAAATACAGTGATAACCGTTCAATTTTCTTTTTTTAATAACGTAAGTGTAAAGCATACTTAAAAAATAAAATTATAAAGTGAATAGTGTAGCCTTATTCTGGACTTATATGGGCACTATGATAGTCAAATGTACCCCATATTACAAGTTTTTGTGAATCACATTCCCATATTTCAAAACAATGAGATTATAATTTTTATCCTCACTTAAAATTAATTTTATACACATACATTCGAAATATTTTTATTGAAAGGTGTGTATTTAAACTCACACTTTTTATACTAAAAGGTGTTTCACTTGTTGTGTGTCGGTTGGGTCACCATACGGCTAGGTCACCATACGCCTTAACATGTTAGAGCTATACTTAATCCTATTACCTTTTATTCTAAACCACATAGGAAATAAGAAATTAATATATTACTTAAAAAGTTATTTAATCATATTTAAAAAGAATAGTTCTGAAAATATATTATTTTATAAAAATTATCTCTCACAATTTATTAACATACTATGGAAATTGATATCTAATGTATGATTATATTAATTATATTATTATTTATAATATATATATATTACTATATCTAGTATTCTTTAATTAAAATTAATAGTAATAGATCTATTATGAAAAGAAATTTTGTTAATTTTTATTGATAGAGGAAATTAATATTCTTATTTTGAATTTATATATTATTATATATATATATTATTATAGTGTCTTTAAATTAAATAAATCGGATAACACTAGTATTATGAAAAGAAATTTGTTAATTTTTATATGTACAGGAAAGGTTTCAATAAAGTTTTTGTTATAGGGTATCTTAGTTACTGTTATTCAAACTAGAAATTATGTTCCTAGAAAAATTGTAAAATGATATTTAAAGGGGAGAAATTAGTTTCCTACTCGGGCCCAAGAAATTGCATAAATTTTAGTGGACACTAACCACTAGTAAGTTTACACATTTACATTTTTACTCCTACTTATAGTATATTTATTCACATCTTAATCTTATCCTTTTTTAATGCAAAGAATTGATTTATATGTTATTTACTATTTTCAATCACTACATGAATATTGCAACTCTATAAAAAAATTATGACAAAAAAATCAATGAGGAAGTATCTACAAAATCATCTCACAAATATCTAGAAAACATAGTAGGAATATTGCGAATGTATCTAAAAGCTAGGGGAAAACTATTGATCCACATAACATTGTATTGTAGAAATGCCACAATTTGACTTTCTAATTATGGCCCAATAAAATGTTTGAA
>APFE031257455.1:0-15644 GCA_000404065.3 Pinus taeda
AAAGTTAATAGAGATGTATACTAACATAAAATAAGCTTACAAGCAGTGGGTATTAATTGTTTTTCAATAACTAAAACAAACTAATTATTCTATTCATTCCTCTTGAGAACACATTTTTTAAAAACCTAATTAAAATATTGTAATATAATATATCTTAATTACATTTAAAAATAAAATTTCATATTATTATGTATTCCATATTCCTCTTTATTAAAAAAATGAAATCTATGTAAAATTAATTATAATTTTGATATATAATATATATAGAGAAAAAAGTTGGGCAAATAGATTTAATAAAAGAAAACGAAAATTATGTACTAAACAAAAGAAGGAAAGATTCGATAAACTAGAGATATGATTTGTTGAGAAGAGCAAATAAGAATGTCCTTAATACTTTGTGAAAAATTGTATATGTGATTATTAATATAGATCAAATCTTCACAAGTGTTATTAATATTAAATAAATTTATTATTTAAAATAAGTTTGAATAAATTAATTTTATATGTATACATATCAAATGTTAAAATTTATATATCAAATGTTAAAAAGATCAAATATATTGAAGTGTGCACTTCTTTTTTAGTGTAAAACATGGGAAAGGTTCGCATTTCAAGATTTTTGATCCCTCTCGACACTTAATAATTCATAATTAAGATGGATCTTGGCTAGTTTCATTCATGTGCGACCACACAAAATTTTTCAAACATATGATTAATCTAATTATTTTAAATATGCTAAATATGTGTGAGATTAATCTAATGATATACTTATCTTCTAAATCTCATGCACATTGAACCTATATTTATATAAATACATGAATTCTATTTTCTGGGTCTTCACACACATGACACATTTGAACTTGAGATAAACGATGAATCCTCTCACGAAATTTTCGATGTACAATATCCATATCACCGTGAATCATAGGTTGAGCTTGGGTATTGAAATATTTTACACATTTATTTTTTTCCATAGGATTTTCTTCTACATCTTGTATTGTGCCTGAGTTGATTGAAAATTATTTTCTTTATGGATAAGCTCTTCGTTATTCAACTTTTCATTTCCTCTATTCTTCATGCTTTTCAATTTTCATTCCTATTGAAATCTGTAACTAGGTTCGGTCTTCATAAATGTATTTGAGTCACAATGAAATTTACTTATCAAAAGAATGAAGAAAATATTATTATTATTATTATTATGAATTATTAAAGCATGTGTTTCATGCTTGGGTCATCTTGTTTTAGGTCAAAGTACCCATTGGGGACCTATAGGATTTTTTGTGATCCATTAGAGTCATTGTACATTAAAAGGGACCCCTCTTGGGCTTTTGAATCATGTAGAAAAAACATTGATTCAAAAATGAATGTTGTCACCTCCACACCAAGTCGGCCTCAAGAAGATCAAGTAGGTGTCAATAAGGGTAATTCAACCTCACTGGAAGGCTATATATATAAGGCATTTGAATTCATTTGTTGCAATTGATTCTCTCTCTCATAGTTTGATATCTTGAAGCTGGAAGGTGGGAAATGAAAAGTTGAAAAGGAGCTGGAAAGAGGCTGGAAAATGCGTGATTTTGGAGGAAGAAGGAAGAGACCAAGATCCAAATTTTGGATCATCTATCTCTCACTTCTGAGGATTATCTAGAGAGATCAATTTTTTCCTCTGTTTAGTCAAGTTGTTGTTGTTGTTTTTGTTGCTACTACCAATTGTTGGCTTGAAGCTACTACTACAAGTTTATGCTACTAGGTCGAAGTTTCTATTGAAGGGTTTTCATCTGCAAGAAGGTTGAGGGTTGACTTGGTGTGGAGGAAGTATTTTTAGAGGTCAAGAGTCTTATATTATCTTGAGAAACTATTGAAGTAAAAATTGTTCACTAGTTTTTCCCTAGTTTTCTTCCTACATATGTTGTCCTTGTGCTATTGTTTTCGTAATTGCTTGATGAACTAAAAGATAAAATAATCATAAGTTATTATCTATATAAGAAAATATTTATGCCTTTCTGATTTTCTAACATGGTATCTGTTAGGTCCCTATACTAATAGTGTAACCCCTTATTGTTATTAGTATAACCCCCTTATTATATTGTTGTGCCCATGTAATCCCCATATTGTTATTATTGTGCCCCATAGAAGCTCACTATTGTTATTATTGTGCCCTTACATTATTATTGTTATGTCGGCTCTTATTATATTATGACCCCTTAGACTCCTATATATAGAAAGGAGGTCTTGTCATATGTATCATCAAAGAATTGTTCATTTGTGTAATGTAAAGGAGGTTGCCCCCTCGAAGAGGCTTATTTTGAAGGTGTTTATCTATCTTTTCTATCCTTTTGGAGTTGGTTTCATAACAGTATCAGAGCTAAGGTGAAGAAGGAAAAAAGAAGTTTTGAGAATCTACATGAAGCCTAAAGGATTGATCAAGGGATCATGTAAGGATCTCTTATAAGGGAATAAGCACACTATATTAAAGTACAATGTCTAACACAACAAAGAGTGGGAGAAAATTGGAAGGAGCATCAAATTACAGGGCATGGAAGAAGAGAATTAACCTCATTCTTGAAAAGAACAAGGTATTGGATTTGGTTAAAGGAAAGGTGAAGAAACCTACAGAAGAATCCAGTGATGCATAATAAGTGAAGTATAGAGAGTTAGAAATATTGGCTATGACAATGATGCTAGAAATCATAAAGGACAATCTTGTCCCATACATTTCCAATATAGACCATGCTCAAGAAATGTATGAAGCCTTATCAAAATTGCTCACAATCAAGAACATCGGTCAAGTAGCAATTTTGAAGAATGAATTAAGGACTACAAAAATTACAAAGGATGACATTGCGTCTTCCTTATTTGTTAGGATATATAGAATTAGAGATGAACTTTAAGCCATAGATGAAATTTTACTGGAAAAGGAGCTAGTAATTACTTCATTATACGAATTTCCACCTACTTGGAGTTATTTTACTTCAGGTCTTAATAGATGGAAAGAAGCTCCTACCTTTGAGAAATTATGGAATGCTTGCACCCAAGAAGAAATGATAATCTCATTAGTATCCAAAAATGAAGAGGAAAATTTTTCAAATGCATACTCTACCTCTCACAAGGAAGGAAACTCCAAGAAGTCAAGAGGGCCAAGAAGGAAGGTTGACATGTACAAGATAGAATGCTACAAATGTCACAAAATGGGTCACTATAGAAGTGATTATACTGACAATTCGAAGAAAAATAAAAGAACAAAGACGAAGCCAATGTTGCAAAATAATGATCTCCAAAGAAGAATAAGACCGAAGAACTAGATATAAGGTACTTACACTACAAAGTCCTTTTATCTAAGCCTTAGTTATTTCATTGTTTGATTTCTAGTATTTGTAGGTTTAATATGTTTTTGGAAAAAAAAAAATTCATTTGGTTTTATAAGGTTATAGGTTTCCTTCAAGCTTGGAGGAAGCCCTCACCAACCTCCAAAGATAAGTATCTTATTACCTTTTCCATTTTTAGTTTTCCTTAATTATATATTTTTTCCTACATTGAATACTAATAACATTTCTACTCATATTTTCCTTGTTTAGGAAAAACTTGTTGAAGACTCAAGGAAGAAGTCCTCACAAGACAAAGCATTGGAATTACAAGGTTTGTTAAGAAACAAAGGGTATGTTTTGAACTACAAGTTTTTGTTCTCTTCATTTTTATTCTTGATGAAATATTACTAAAATCATTATGTATAGATTTCTTGAATCTTCAAAATTCTTGATTGGGTAATTCATCATTAGATAAATCTACCCTCCACATATCTTTGATTACTCTTATGGAACCATAGAAAGGTTATCTGTGAAAAACCACAACTTAAGGGTATGTCAATGATTATGTGTGAAACCCTAACCTAATTAGAGTTATTGTTGAAAGAAAATGTTTGATGATTTGATGATGTCATGTTTGGGGTTTTGGTATGGTTATGAAAACCTGTTGATGCCTCGAAAATCGTTGCAACAACATCGGGGAAAACCACCCGGTCCGGACCTTAATGCAACTCCTTTTCTGTTTGGTGTGGTGGCTCCGACTAGAGATAATGGGACTAGTTTCCCAATGATGAATAAAAGGGGATGGATGAGTGATTGGTTTTCTTATAAAATGGTAATGGATGAATGCTTTAATATAAAAAAACAAAAATATGAATAACTATTATATCCCGAGAATTTCTATTTCTAAGTGCAACGTTTGATAATCTCTATTCACAAATAAGCATATAGATGACTCTATTTGATAAACAAAGACATTCATTCATATAATAATTGCTTTGTTCAAATAGTTGAACAAAGTAATTAATAAAACATTGTTACACTTATCTTCGATATATTACTGATACCTGTATGACTAAAATAATAACATCCTTTAAACATCCAATAGTGAAAAATATAAAGAATGTCGTTGCAAACACATACATATATTCAATAATAGAAAGAGTAATCAAATAACAATTCACATACAAAGAATGAATTCAGATCATAGATAGTAGTACCATATGTGTTGTAAATCATTCCCAATATCAATCACGATTTGAATTCCTTCTTTCAACTTAGAGATACTTTCATATAAAGGCAATAGTGCACATCCACATAAAAGCTTCGTTGTTAAAATTTGGAATAATTGGCCCATTCTTTATAAAAAATATACCGGAAGTACAGTAGTGAAACTTCCAGGTTTGAGTCTTATACAAAAACTGAGGACCCTTTCTAAATGCATGAAAGGGTCTATAAATACTTAATTAGACTAACTAACTACAAAAATAAAATGCTATTTAATTGGTACAACTGGATCTTGAAAATCTTCTCCACAGATGGTTTGTTGGTAGTCGGCAGCATGATTCATCACTCTGGTTGTTTTCCCTTTGATCTGAGTTGGCAGATTGCCAGCATCAGTTCCAATTCTGGAGGGCGGATGAGACGAGAATGGAGCTGAGCCGAGTATGTGGAATCGTGTATATCGGGAATGATACAACCGATTGCATCTGTTAGACACTTGAGGGTGGCTCTCTGGCTGTATGGTTTTACTAGGAACAACCAATAGGTGTCCCAAGTTAAACTTTGAATACTTGCAATTAACCTTCCATTCTTTTCCAACTCCTGATTATATGTTTGCTCCAATGTCTTAGCCAATAGCAATTTACCTGGTGTACATTGTGAAATCATATTAGATAAATAGAGAGTTTTAATGATTAATTCAATCAAGTTACTTGTGGATAATTTACATCTAGAAACTTCTCTCTCTGCCTTCATCAACTGGGACTGCCATTCTAAGAATAGTATTTCCTTATGTGATTCTAGGATTTTGGGCAGATTTTCTGCCTGTCCCTCACTGGTGTCTTGCCAAGTAATAAAATGTGTCAAGGTCTCGTCAGCCTGCTCTAAATCCTGTCTAGCATCAACTGATTTATCAATTATTGATGTTGTTATATCACAAAGGGGCTCAACCTGAGAAATATTATGACACAACAGTCTTATCTGTGTCACCAATGCCTTATTAATCTATAGTGCCTCTGTTCTGAAATCAGTAGGCTGTGGAAGACTCTTGAACTTTTCTATTTGAAGTGATAGCTGAGCAATTTGCTCATCTTTCGTTTTCGCCATTAGTTCATTCATCATCTTCAATTTTGCCAATGATTCTGATAATTCTTTCTACCTTTGAATCGCGCTTGAATCTACTCTTTGTTTTTCTTCAAGTAACTGCTTATTCAGTTGATTATTTAATTGTTGAAGTGTTGACAATTGCTTTTCTAATTGTTCAACTTTCTGTTGTGCCTCCAACAACTGCGTTTGCAACAAAATAATTTCCTGGTCCTTTTCTTTTAATAGATTACTCACTTCCGATGCCTTGTCCATGGTGGCTGCCGAATAGGCTCCAACATACTGGGAAAGCTTCGTTAGGTCATCGGAAGGATCAAACTCCTCTTTCCAAACTACGTTGGTTGTCTCTGTTTGTTTTGGGAACAGGGAAGGTTGATCAAGCCTTATCCTTTTCCGCTGTCTCTTTACTACGGCCCTGTGTTTTGGGCTGTAAAAGACATCTAATGGAGGTATATCCTCCACCTGCAAAATGATTTGATCCGAGGGATCTTTTGGAATTATTTCTAAGTATGTACTAGGGGGTAGGTCGCTGGTTCCTTCACTTTGAACCTTTGTTGTCGTTGTATCCTGTGTATTTGTTGCTTTGGGTGTATCGGCACCTTTTGGTCCTTCCAGATTGTATGATGGAGTCAAATTGCTGCCATTATTGGAGCAATTTCAGATCAATCTGGGTATCCACATTGACATCCTCGCTTCCCTTATCTTGCTCCTTTTTCTGCTCTTCCTCCTGTATTTTCTCCTACTCTTTCCTTTGTGCTTCCTCCTGCTCTTTCCTCTGTACTTCCTCCTGCTCTTTCCTCTGTACTTCCTCAAGAATTTTTGATGTAGCAGGAGGTTTGTCTGTGAGTCGTTGTTCAGGCTCACTTGATTGTGTTGTCGGGGCAGTAGCTAGTAAATCCAGAGGCGGAGTTTGCAACCTCTGCTCTCTGAGTTTATTGAATTCTACTAACCCTTCGTCATTATATCTCATTTTAGCTAGTGTTTGGACCTGAAATAATGACTCCGCCGAAGAAAATAAGTCATCAAAATCGTCTTCTTTATGATCAAACTTTGTGAGTTATTCCTATTTAAGTACATTATAGACGATTTTCCTTGGGTCAAATCGCCTATTAGGAATGGTGGCGAGATTTAGCATATTTATCTTTTCTGCTTCCTTCTCTGCATGTTTATAGTCATGCAGAGTGTAAACACCACACCTTAGAGGAAAAGGAGGCCAAACCTGTTTCTTTGAAGTCCTCAGAGTCTTGGTTGCTCCTGCGGACGTAATTTGATAGGCTAATTCTCTAGCCAATAGCTTGTCAGGTATGTACAAGGGAAGGACATGAGGCCTGGCAAGGCTACCGAAAACTCTTATGTATGTGAATTTATCTTCTCGGAACTAGTTTCCTAGAGCGGTTAGGTCAATCTCTGCTTGTGAGGAAATCTTCGGAGCAGGCTTGTCAAAAATGGCATAATAAATGGGCAACATAAAACCATTACAAACTTGATACAGGTGGTCCTTATAATGGGCTTTCCACAGCTTCTGGTGATAAATGTGAATCGGCATGGGGTCTTGTGGAGTCCATCTCCACCCTAGCATAGGAAATTCACAGTTGAAACAAAGAGTATCTAAAATATAGGCACTATAATAAAACGGAGGAATAGACCTATCGGTGATGCTAGTTTTATTTCTAAACTCAAGAATAGCAGTGGCTAACTTATCAAATAATATATTTCCCCAATCCATTATCTCACTATTGACTGCCGCTTCCATTAAAGGAACCATCTCAATTGAGAATTTTGAGGAATCATGTAATCCCCAAATCCTACACTTCATCGCCTCAGCATAACAATAAGGAGAACATAATGAATTGACAGAGTACTTACCTGAGGATTCATGCTTGTGTCTTGTGGGATTCTGTCTCCATTCCCGAATAGGCGCTGATTCAGTTCATTTTCATCCCTGAACTTCTCCAGAAATGCTTTGTTGTACTTCTTCTGTGGTTCAGGCAAATGGTACATTTTTCTTAAATCATTAGGCTGAAACGAGCCGAAGACTCTCCCATCGATTGTGCAGAATGTTCTATTTGTAAGAGGGATTTCCTCAACTGCCCACCTCACTACATCTGTATACGGAAGAATTTTCTCTCGAACTGCTATTCGGTGTAGATAGGAGTCAACTAAATCCTTTAGGGTAGCTTCTGACTTTCTGGTTGAATCTGTAGTAGCTCGCATTGATACCGTTTCAGGCTCTTTAGCTTCAACTAGATTATAGATGCTTTGCCAGCTAGTGTTGCCGAGGCCAAGACAGGTAGTGTCTGAAATCAATCCTTTCTTACTTGGTCCTGGATCAGCGGTAGATTGTCCTGTTACTGCAGGAGCTGAAGATGTTGCAAATCTCTTGGATTTCTTCCCCATTTGGCTTGAATTTGTTACTTCGACGGAGCTCTACGCAAGAGATAAAATGAACATAATACAAAGAATAGGTGGTGCGAGCCAAATATGAAAGAGTTATATCAATTAACGAATAATGAATGATTAAAATAATATTGCCGCAGATACAATCTCTGAGGAGATCTTGGCATAATTGCTCCATTAATTGGCCACTTTAACCTGTCAATCATTTAAATGTCCACCATATCGTTTATTCGCCGAATAATTCATTCAAGCGTGACTTTTATTTTTGGCAGATAATCATAAGTGAATCGCTATTGGGAATGGGAAGGCTTTTAATAATAATAATCTAACATAATATACCCAAGCCTTTTCAATCTTTTTTGAAATTCGCGCTTAGCTTTATCGCAATCGGAATCGGAGAAGTGCTTGAATGGTATATTATGTGTCATTGCAAAATCCTCGATCCCCGATGGTGATACAGCTTATTCGCATCGGGAATTTTTAAAAGGTGTCTTTAATGTGTGTATGCTACATTCCCCGATTGCCGATAGCGATATCGCATCGGAGAAAAATGAGAGGGCCTTTTGTTACACTTGCTTGCCTTTCCCGATATCCGATAGTTATTCACTTGTTGGATCGGGGTAAACCAATGGGTCTTTTTGTTATGCATCCCTTGTTGTTGCGATATGCAATCTTGCGATCGCTTTATCACAATAATAAAGAATTATATATTTATTTTATAAGACCGATTTATGTTTATTCAAAAGGTTTATAATGTATTGTTTCTTTTGAACCTTTTGATGAAGAATGAGTTGATACCAATTTTATTCATAAATCTAAAAAGGGACCCATTTCATATTATAGTTAAAGATAAAAATTTATGAAATGGGGGGTTGTTGTACAGCACAACAATTGGCGATTCGCTGGGAGAAACAGTTACCTCTAAAAAATGTTGAAATATTTAGACTTTCTTTATATAGAAATCTTATCAAAGAGGAAAATTCTAATATAACTAGGTATACATAAATTCTGAATTTAATAAGAGCTATTTTTGCTAGTTCCTTCTGGTAAGACCCAGGTTGTTCCCTTTGACTCTACTGGAATACAGCCGGGGTAACCACTAACCAATCTTTGGATTGCAGCTTCTAGCCAAGCTGTAATCAGAGAGGGCTCTCTCTTTATAATTTGTCTCTGTTCTGATGGTATTTTAGGCTAGATGTGAAGCTTAAATTTTGGTTTAAATGTTTGGTTGGAAAGGTTTGGTCAAAACGTGTATGCTCTTACCAGAATCTTGCATGACATTGGGCAATGGAGTCAGTGGTCCTTTGGTTTGGTGTGTTGTGTTGATACTTGTAATGAAAGCTGTAGAGCAAGATAATTGTCTGAGGAATAATGCTTTGAAATTGAGTTTGGGTATGATATGTTCAGTATAAAAAAGGCAATTAAGGATCTTTCTATAAACTGATATGAAAAGAAAGCAATTGTTACCTAGAAGCATTTAAGAATTTCTAGATAACATTCACAACATGGAACTAAATATAACATGAGCATTTAAGAATTCATGTATGTTTTAATCCTGGAGAAAACATTTACAACAATATAAGATTGAGCACAGGGTGCGAAGAAACATATCCTGAACTATTCTTTTTCTTTATTGCCAGATATGATGGAAACATGAAAATGAAATAACATAGGGAAACAGAACAGAGTTTAAAGAAAACATATCATTCCACCAGACAACACAGGGATTCTGCGACAGCACTTAGATTATCAACAAGACACTAGAGTTCCAGGAAATCACTGAGCTGAAATTGCTCTTTGTATTAAACTTTTCTGAAAAGTACAAAGTATACATGCCTCAGAGTAAAAATTACCAACCCCTTATGCGTTACTAAGGGGAGTATATATACAAAATTTACATAGGAAAATATCTTAATGGAGAGTAAATGTTCCATAAATGCTCAACCAACTGCTGGAGTGCAGCCGCTGAGAGAGTACATGCTGTAATCACTTTTAGTCCCTTAGCTGTCAAAAAATGGTCAGAGACTGCTAACTTGGTGGCTCTTGGAGTTGGCTAAGGGTACACTGCCAAAATTTGCACATTTCTTTATCTTTTGGCTAGCCGTCATAGTCTACATACTAAGTCAGCATTCAGCTACTTTTAATGCTCACTTTATCCTTCTATTTGTCTTGTATTGACCTGCAGCTGGCAGTGACCGAACAGCTGGAGCTACCGTGGCAGAATTTGAAGCATTGCTTGCCACCAGTCTTCCTTAGGCATCTGATGCCTCCTAATCCTTATTAAGGTCTCATCGGCCTCTGTATACCTATAAAAATTAGGAGGAGTCTCAAAAAGGTGGTTCACTTCATTTTCAATAAAGAATAGGCCTCCCAGTTTATCATATAAATTATGTCCTGAGGGAGGCCCTGTCTGTTCAGATGTACTGCTAGATGCAGTAATCTGATTCTCAATATATGTTGCCATTATGTTGGCAAACTGATCCTGGGAGACTAATTTTCCTGCACCAGTTAGGAGGCTGGGCAGGCCTTTTGCTTGCAGTTTTGCCAACTTGACCTTGAATTCGTCCACATCTGCTGTGATCTCATAGCACTTCCTCTCCACAGCTTGTACATAATTCCTGAGAGTGAGCACTTTCTTGGCAGTGAGAACGGCTTCTGTTCTGTTGGGGATACCTATGGCTGCCAGTTCCTCCTGCTCCTGCCTCTTTAGGAAGTCTATTATTCTGTTGGCCTGTTCTGGTCTGTTTTCCAGCAGTGTTTTGGCCTTATTTATTTCTATATGTGCTTGGCCCAGCAATTCCATCTGCTGATGTATCGTTTTTATTGATTTCCATTGTTGGGTGATGGATTTGCTTATTTTGGCCCATAAGATCTTTTTTATTTCGGCCGTGGCTGTTTCCAGATTCAATTCTTTTTCTAAGGCCTTTATCTTGTCCTTGAGGGCCTTTATTTCTCTGCCCTGCTCTGCCACAATTACCTTAGACTTGTCATATTTGGAATCCAGCTCTACCAATTTCTCCTTGGCTTTCTTTATTTCATTGGCCTGGAGTTCCATCTCTTTGACAGCCTTGGTCAATTCCTCTATACTTGGATTGGCCTCTTGGGCTGCTGATGTGCCTGTTGCTTCTGTTGTGGGGGCCACTGCTGCCCCTGATGTTGCTGTTGTTGTGGAAGTAGTTGGAGGAGCTTGGGAAGTAGATTCTCCCTGTTTGTCTTATATTGCTCCTTCCAGCTCTTTCTCCAATTCACGGATCCTCTGATCCTGCTGCAATAAGAGGTCTAGCTGGTCCTCAGCCTGTTTTTGCTTTTGAAGCTCAGCTGTTTGAGGGTGCTCGGTGGGCTGCAGCTTCAATCTCTTCCTTAATGCATTGAGATCATCATCCTTCTTCTTCATGAGGGCCTTTACACCTGTCGGATCACTAGGATCATGCCCTAGATCAATAATGATATCCTCAAGAGACTTTATTCTATTCTCCTTGGCCTTAGAGGACATCCTCTCAATATCTAGCTGAGTGTTGGTGTTCTTTAAGGACTCTTTCAGCTCATGGGCCAATGTGGCCTTTTCTACCAAGGTGGCATAGACCATCTCCCCAGTCTGCTTGTGGAGTTCAATCTGGTCCATGGAATGTATGTCTTTAGCTAGGACCTCCACCCTTGTCTTTATGAAATCTGCAGTTGTCTTAGGCTGCGGCCCTTAGGGCTTAAAATGACTGAATATCATTTTTTCTTCTTGGATGTCATAAACAGACATCAGTCTCTCTTGCAGCGCTGGTGTAGCATCTATGAACTGTTTGTATACCTCAGCCCTCAATAGCTCATTCTGAGCCTTTATTTGCTTAAAAGAAGCCTTGGTGCTCTTGGGCTTCTTGCTTTGTTGTGATGGAGAGGACACCTCCAAGCCAATTTGTAAAGTTTGCTCCTGCTGAAAGGATCTTGTCCTTGTGTGCTGGCTGCCCTCCCTGTCCTTTTCCGTACTGTTCAAGACATCTTCAGTAATGTCTTCCACCTTTGGGGAGTCTGCCCTTTGCCTTTTGGCTTCTGGCTGGTGGGAGGATCCACTGAGAGGAGTGGACTCTTCTCTTTCTCTTTTTATTCCCCTTTCTTCATGTGCTGGGGTCTGCAAAACTAAGGCAGTCAATGGCTCAGTTTGAGGTGGTGGTGTTTGCATTATGGGGGTTTCCTGGCAGCCCAGTCTGTGGCAGAACAGTTTGTCCTTGTTGCTGCCCTGTTTGTTGCTCTTTCAGCTGCTCTGTTTGCTGCTCTTTTAGCTGCTCTGTTTGAGGGGCTGACTGTTCCTTTCCTGCTTCATCCTCTGCACCCATTATGCCTTTGCCTTTGTCTATTGCTGTTGTTGTTGTAAAAGGTGCCTGTGGTGTAGTCCTTGTAACCGAGGTCCCTTCTCCTACTGAGTGAGGCGGTCTGAAAGGTACCTGCTGCACATAATCCAGGTCAATTGTCTTCTCAAGCTCTTTCATATTTTTAAGAATTATTTCTTCTTCAGTTAAGCTCTCAACTAGAGTGTCCAGCTGCCATTCTTGTAAGTTGGCATATTTTTCTATGTGTGGGTAGTGGCAATGCTTAACAGCTAGGAGCCTATACTTATTTCTCCTAGCAGTGATGAAACCTTGAGGGTCATAATGGACCCATCGAAAACTATAGGACAGCTTGTATTTGTCCTTAAGGATCAAGTCTACAGCTTCCCATCCTTCCTTCTTGTTCATGATGAAGGGGCCCAACTCATTTTTGAAATTAAGGTGGGCCTTTTTCTTGGAGCTGTGGAAGTGGGTGAGGTCTGACTGAATTAATTGCCTGTAATACTCCAAGGCAAACAACCTCATAAGTACATATTTGGGGAGCCTGTATGGACAGAGCTCACATCCATAGACCCTGAATACAGTATGGTGTTCATATAGGTACCAATCACCTATTTTATTATTCTTAGAAAGCTGCAGAGCTTTCTTTATCTCATTAGATATCCTAGGAGGAGGGGACTTCATCAGCATGCAAGAGATTGGGTATACAAACTGGTCAACAAATTCACAGTAGGTATAGGGTGAATTTGTGACATTGTGATAAACTGAGGTCCAGAAGATGACATATCTTCTCTCCCATCTATGATCCAGCCTTCTGATGTATAATGGGAAGGCTTCAGAATGATGAAACATGAACAGATGGTAGATGTAAGATGAGTATCTGAAGACCCCCTGTCTATCCACTTTGCTCAACTGATCATGAATTTTATTGGCTATGAACTTAGCAAAGTTATACTTTCGGGCAGGGGGTTGGCGTGGGTTGTAAACAGACAACAACACTAGCATGGCTTTATCCACATGCTCACTGTTTTGGTATCCCAACACATAGGCTATCATGTCTAGTAACAGCCTGCCTAATAATTGAAAGTACATTCAGATAGGAGGTGGCCTGCTAGCGCTGGCACTAGGTCCTCATGAAGGTCCTGGTGACCATTTGCAGATCTTCACTGGTCATCTTGTCACCAGCTTCCGCAAAAACTCATGAGAATGGGATCAGCAACTCTGTCTGATCAACGTAACATCTTGTTGATGGACTCACATTATGTAGAAGAGGATCCTCCCTGATGGAATTTGACAGCTCTGTGCTGCACATCATAGTGTTCAGCACATAGGTGAATGATTTCAGGGAAAACATTCACAGCTGGGAGACAGTAATAGGGCAGGTTTGACTCCCAAATCCCATGTGTACCATGCCCATCCTTATAGTCTTCCCTCAGTTGAGTGAAGGTCTGCAAGAAGTCCCTATTTCCCTCAAAGTCTTCAATGACACAATCCTTGTCAACGAATGGCAAGGCCTCCAGCTCCTTATTTGTTTGATTTAGTGGGGCCACACTGAGGGATGAGGATGCAGAAGCTGCCATGATATAATCTAAATCTTTACAGGTAGAGGTAATGGTTTAACAAGTCCTTAAAGACTTTTAGCAGCAGGTCAACTGTAAACACAGTCTGGTGTCCTTCTTTCAGTGGAAAATGCAAGCTAGCTTTTGTAGTTTGCTGCAAATTTCACAGGGATGTGAATTGCTAATGGCAAGTTGCAGAGATAGTGATGTTTCTCTGGTAAGAATGCAAGTGGCCTGTACTTGGCAAAAGGGAACAATGCCGAGCACCTCGGGGGCAATTGTACGGTTTCAACCCATGGAATGAGCACTCCAATGTCAAATTATGGTTCAGGGGTGGTGCAGGTTGCTTGGGTTTACTTCAGGTAATAGGCAGAGCTGAATTCAGGAGTTTTACCAGTCTTTTAATGGTGAATTTTTACAGAGAATTGAAATGCATGGGCAAAGTGGGAAAACTGGTGAAATACCTGGAAAAACTGGCTTGGAAGCTTGCGGGTTGGGCTGTGGAGGCTTAATGCCGTCGAATTCTGGACTTGTAGCGGTTGAAATGTTGAATTTGATGGCTGGAGGACAAATTTCGCGGCAGCTGGTCGACAACGACTACTTCTTTTGCGCGTGAAAATGACTGAAAACGGCTCATTTGGTCGTTTATAATGTTAAATTTGGAAAAAGTGTGCATTTGGCGCTTTTCCGCCGATGACGTCATGGTGGGGCCCGGGTACGGAAGTGACGTGGCGTTGAGGTGTGAGCCAGGGTGGCAGGACACGGTGGCAGGCATAGGTGAGGTGACGTCAGGATGACGTGCGCATGACGTAGGAGGGAGGGTGGTAACAGGGATGGCGGTAAGCGGGTTCCCCGCACCACCTTTGGGCAAAGGCGGTATCGGGGACGGGGGCTCCGAACAATCCCACCGCCCGCCACGCGTCCCTCTAAGGGGCGGAAAACCGCTTTCCCCGGAAGCTAAAGGTCGGCAGGTCAGGGAGCGAAATTGACCGCCCACCGTAAGATCTGGGCGGCGGAGATCGGACGGCTGGCAGGTCCTCCGACGGGTCGTGCAGGTTGGGGAGGGACCTGCTGGCCGATTAAAATATTTGCTTAAATACTTCGGGCGGGCAACCTTGGAATAGTGGGTTTTTATGGGTTTTTCTGGATTTCTTGGGTTTTTCCATAATTTCAAAAGGGGTTATGGGTAGGAAGGGGTTTTTATAGGGTCTTTCTTTGCAGATGAAGGTTTAATGAGTGAAATAACTTGGAATAGGGAGAGAGATGAAATGGAGGTTCATCAAAGTGACCAGGTGTCATTTTGATTCCTTTTTAAAAGACCATATGGCTATAATGCCAAGGGGAGGGATATTTATACAAACTTTGGGGTTTATACACCATGTTGTTAATACTAGTAGGGGAAGGGTAAGATAGGGGAGTTACATAGTAGAATTAGAGGTTAATATGGATGAAGGGGGTAAGTGAGGGGGAATGTCACTGAGTTTGTTTGAAACACACTTAGTTTAGGGAGTAGATCAAAATGAAAAGATTTTTACATAGGAAATGTGGCCTTTAAAGGATGAAGAACCTCCATGAAACCATAAATATTTCCCTGCATTTTAACTTATGAGGGGATGTTAGTAACAAATGGGAAAAAGGGAAGGAAGGGAGGTTAGACATGCTTCTTTGTTTTTGCTTCTCTCATTTTGACCATCAAAGTCAAATTTTGAACTGAATATCACTTCTGCAACCCCATTTACCTACCCAGCTAC
>APFE031257464.1:0-24206 GCA_000404065.3 Pinus taeda
GCCCCCCTCCAAAAATGGTTTTCCCCGCTCCCGCCACAGCCTACATTCCCGTCTAAGTCACCCATAATCCCACTTCACCTCCACTCCCCTACTGCCACATATTCCCTATTGACCACCTACTCCTGTGCCAACATTCACCTGCCACGTCGCTGCTCCTTCTCCTCCACTTCTAATTTTCCATGCATCTTTCTCCCATAATATTCTCCTCCAACCATGTGCCTCCACATTATCGCTTACCTCCATGTCACCTCTTGCCTCCATTGTCCCGATAATATATTCATTCCCTCCAATCCTGAGCTACCATGTGAATCCTTTCATAGTTCAAGAGGATCGGTTTCCCTGGTTTTCAATGTTAAATTCGATCACAATGAGACTCCCAAGTTAAATCTACTGCCCAAATCAACATGTCCATTCCACTTTCGCTTTGTGAGATAATGAGAATATTTCTTAGCATTTATTCAGCAACATGGTTATTAAAAGGACAACAATGTTATGTAGAATTTCCCACTATAGATCAACAGATTATGCAATATACTAAAGAAAAATACAAGATCTACTTCTACAACAAACTTGCAGAAGCTTAATTGATTATGAGCAATATCAAATAGAGCACATATAACTGAGAATGAGAAAGAAGTCAAACATGAACATGGAAGAGTACTCTAGGGAAAGCCTCCGATAAAAACCCTGATCTCTATATTATCATATAAGTGGAAATATGTTTAGATTACACAAAGAATCAACTCACAAGCTATCTTGCTCTCAGTACAATCAAACAATCTAGCTCACAGACTAAATAGACACAAGATATGCCTTCTCCCGGCCCTCCAAGCCTCCTATTTCCTTGTGTAGTTTTCCTTGGGGTCCAATGCTACCACCTCTATGAATTAGCCTCATCACACACTCACCAAACCCAAAAGTAACTGCAATCTCCAACGAATGAATTCCTTCTGCATGCAAGAGATATCCTCCATGGAATATTCCTGCAATTGATAGTACACTGTCCCATCATCTGATCTCAACTGGGTCTCTATCTGAATTGACATGTATGAGTTATTTATGAGAGAATATTCAGTTATCTGAAGTGCAGCGATTACATGCATGCATGCATTAAATAACTGAACTCACAATTAGTTCAACAAACTGTTTGAACAAATCTAACTAGACTTAACTCAGTTAACTGAGCTAACTAATTACAACTCAAAGTATAACTCATCCTGATCTCCTTTAATCAAGGGATAACTTCCTCAACAATGGAGAAACTGTTGCATGTCTTCACATAGACTTCATGTTTGATTTCTTACAACTAATTAAATCAAGATGAGTTAATTAATTATTTTACAAACAACTGCTAAGATCAAATTCGAATTTTAATTCATAATTTAGTTAAGGGACTAACTAAAATTGGAGTGTATCCAAAATTCTATTTATAGCAGTGATAATTTTAGCACTTCTATTGTTAGCATTTCTTGTTGCTATTTTCAACATGTTACACATCAATTTGTCGCCATTAAACCTTATCAGTTTATGGATATTTTTACCATTTGTGAACATGTTGAAACTAGCTCCCTTAGAAGTCAAACAACTCAAAATATGTTAAAGTACATGAGAAATTTGGGTCAAATAGCTCTCACACCTTGTTAAGTTCCACCTGCACCGATTTCTCTAGCGTTTACCATGCATGCGCTGAAATTGAGTCTCGGAATTGTTGGAAATAATATTGAGAAGGGGGGGGGGGGGGGGGGGGGTGAATTATTATAGAGGGAGGGTGAATTAGTATTAGAAAATCACTAAATTTTTCATTTCGATACTTAGATTCATATACGCTACTTCAGTTAAGGGAACCTGCATGTACACGCAACTGTGTTTAATGCAACTAGTGTATATCCAGTAAACTTATAATTCAGTTAATACATTATATGTTGATCTTTAATCAGTGCATCAAAACTTCATATGAACAGTAAACAGGTTCAGTAAAATAGAACAGATCATCACAAATAAGAAGCACACATGAACACCATGATATAAGGTGGAAACCCAATGCAGGACAAAAGCCACCTGCTGCTATTTTATTTAAGGTAAGAAAAACCTGTTTACAGTCTTGTACTGGCGAAAACTCATACCAGTATGCAGGCACCCACCTGCAGAAGGCTACAACCTTCTCTCATTCTCCAACTTCTACTGGAAGGGAGCTACAACCCCCTAGCTCTTGTACTAGCCGATTGATTTACTAGTACGTAGGTGCCAGCCTACTGAAGGCTACGACCTTCTAGTTCATCACAACACCATAATATGAAAGCCACGTTTCATCCAATTTTCATACTGGACCCATCAACAACATTGAAGCTCAAAATCAATCACCATTGCAATACAACTATTGCATCAACCAATCATCCAACACTGAATCATTGAAACCCTGTCATCAAAACACAGTCACCAGAACATAGATCAGAACCCAGAACTTTGCAACAACAACCAGATCCAATATGCAACTTCAAATAACATACTTCAAACAGTATACGTGACTTTGAAGAGCTGAACCTGCGTGTATACACGCCTTTGCCAAAGCTAACTCGCATACACATCTGCAAATATTAACTCAGAACTTTGCAGCTATACCGACATCAGTTATACCCAGATCATAACATTTATACAATAAAACATGCATCAATAATTCAGATCTAGTCTATCCATGATCAAAATACATAACGATAATACATTCTAAGCCTTATGATCCCAATCCATCATCCATCATCAATTGCGTAGGTGCATCCTTGGTTTAGATCAAGCAAAGCATCACAAACCCATAACCAGGATACTAGATCTCACACTTCATCAGATATTCAAATCTTGCATGCTTGCATTTTGGCCCAATGATCTTCTTCTCCTTATATAGGTTTAGGCCTCTCTCAATACCATGGTCCAAAACCATGTAGGACCAATCCCTTGGACCCAATACCTAGGGTCAATACCTTGGACCAAATAATATGGACCAAATACCAAAATACCATGGACCAAAACTTAGTTTTCTGACATGTACGTGCCTTCCTTCTGTGAAAGTGCGTGTGTATGTTATACATGCCTTTGTATATAGTGAACCTATGTGTATACACTACTTGGTACATAGTGAACTTGTGTATATACATGACTTAGTATATAGTGAACCTGTGTATATACGCGACTTGGTATATAGTGAACCTACGTATACCTTTCTTTCTTCATTTTGTGATTCTAAACTGTGATCTGTCATTTGAGTGAGTTGCAAGGACAACACTTGAGTCATACCTATATCATAATGCCAAAAATCTCCCCCTTTGGACTTGATGGCAACAACCACGCCAATTCACTCTCCCCCTTTGACATTAAGGGAAAAAGGCGGACCAAGATATTTTCTACCTTGATATACATTCTGCCGTCCATACTCCCCTTGAGTACATGCTGAAATCTCTGATTGAGCCCCCCCTTTATAAATGCCAAGATGTACCAATCCGTTCATGCTCCACCTGAGCACATGCAGAGTCTATAAAGATATTAAAGAATAACATGACTCTACAATTCAACTAAGTGAGTATGACCTTCCTATCACCAATGACTCATACATACATCAATCTCCCAACCAAGTGGGGATACACCATTTTGACTCATCCAACCAAATGTTTATACATGACTGAGATAAACATTATTACTTCATCCTTCACATGCATAGTGGGGGTACAAATTACATCATATGACTCATGGGTCTTTAAAATAAATGCATGACATTTTTAACAAAGACCAATGACCTAAACAAGACCATGATAGTCATTATCAACTATCATACATCATATGATATGCACCATAAGAATCTCTCATCAATATCAACAACCTGTAACTTGCAATACCATTCTCTCAACCAACGAGAAAGATGTATCATTTAGCCACAAAAACATTATCACTAAAGACTTCCAACCATAATGCCAACAATGCATTATTCGAAGCATATGTTCCCCCTGAACATGTGCCATCTATTCATTGTCAGATCTGGTCATGCATATATCAGCAAGAAGTATCAATGAATCATCATCGTCAAGTTAGGATGAAAAGCACTTCTAAACAAAATCTTATGAGTACCAACACATTTCCACACATCATCAGCAGATTGTAACCATCATCAAACAAAGAAAGTAATTGACTGAACCATATCAAGCCCTTTTTCTTGAGTCTTTTCAACATATACATGACTGTGCATCTTCGAACTCATGTATACACGTGACTTGTCTTCATGAAACTTGCGTATGAGATTTAGAACATTGAGGTTCCACACTTTCATCTCCCTCTGAGTTTGTCATGTCTATATACTCTGTTATGCCACATCTTTCTGACTATACTTCCTTTTTCTTCCATATCTTCTACTGTGATGATGTTTTCTCCTTTTGGTATGGTACTCATACTTTGTTCCTACATTCCTTTGCTATATGTTCAAGCTTGTTACATGCATAGCATCTTACATGTTTCATATTCCTTCTATTGAAATCAACAACTTTGTGACCAAACATATTGCAAGAAAAATACTATCCCTTAAAGTACCTGGAACGTGATGATGATCTTTCTGTGTGATGGTCTTGAACCATTCTACTTCTGTATCTGGCTAAAACATGTCCATAATTATGACATACATAACATTCAACATTATTCATTGGAGGAAATAACTGACTATCACTTCCATATTTAGGAGTAAAATATTTTCTTTGAAGAATTTCTTTCCTTGGTTGTTGATGGGATTGTCCTCTCATCTCCTTGTTGATCATTTTAGATTTGTATTAGAGTTCCTTGTCTTACTTTGTGAACTAGATTCACCTTCAATAGATTCATGAAAATTAAGACCAATTTTGATAGCAAGAGACGTTTGACTACTAAGAATATCATCCAAGATCTTTGTACTATCTTGAAATCATAAGAGCTTATCCTTCTCTTCTAATTTATCTTTTATAATATTTACCTCAACCTGATGTTGCTCTTCCTTTTCAAGATACTGCTTCTTCATGATTCCTTCAGCTTTTCTTCCTTCTTCCCACTGATGTATTGATTCAAGAACTTCGTTTTCTTGTTTTTCAAGAGCTTGGAGTAGTTATTTATTCTGCTTATTTGATTATTTAAGATCTTCTTTTAGCGAGAGGATCTTAGCTTCAAGACTTTCATAGTAATTGGATCTATCTCTGAGTTTCTTGATTGTTTTGCTCCTTTCATTTACTTCATTTCTTAATGATGTCACTTCATCCTGTAGCTTTTGACATTGATCTTCCTTTTCCTTGAATAATGTCCTTACCTTGTTTCCTTCCTCTAGTTGAGCTTTTAGTTTGGTAGCTTATTCTTTGGAGGAACATTCCCTTTTGTGCAATAGATCTTGTTGATCTCTAATTTTGTCTGTAAGCCTCTTAAATTCTGCCTCTATTTGATATGTTTCTTCCTCACCCATAAGAGAAAATTCAGTTGTTTCGCTATCACATTCATCATCTTCAAATGGATGGAGAAATATATCACCAGAGGATAACAAATTCATACCTGATAGTTCTTTTGCTTCTTCATTTTGAGGTGATTCTGAATCTGAAGTGTTGCTTCCACATATTCCCTAATCGATTCTCCCACTGTCATAGTTCCTTTGAGATGTCTTCTTCCTCAGAGGTGCTTTCTTCTTTAGCTTCTTTCCCATTGTTCTACTGATCTCCTTTAAGTGAGAAAGCTTATACCAAAGGAACTGCTCTGACACCAATTTTTGGAAATAATACTGGGTGGGGGGGGTGGGTGAATCAGTATTAGCAAATCACTAAATTTTTCATTTCCATACTTAGATTCATATATGCTACTTCAGTTAAGGGAACCCGTGTGTACATGCAACTGTGTTTAATGCAACTAGCATATATCCATTAAACTTATGACTCATTTAATCCATTATATGTTGTTCTTTAATCAGTGCATCAGAACTTCATATGAACAGTAAATAGGTGCAGTAAAACAGAACAAATCATCACACATAAGAAGCACACATGAACGCCATGATATAAGGTGGAAACCCAATGTGGGACAAAAACCACCTTTTGTGGTTTCCTATAAGATAAGAAAAACTTGTTTACAATCTTGCACTGGCATAGACTCATACCAGTACGCAAGCACCCACTTGCAGAAGGCTACAACCTTCTCTCATTCTCCAGCTTATACTGGAAGGGAGCTACAACTCCTGGCTCTTGTACTAGCCAATCCGTTTACTAGTACGTAGGTGTCAGCCTACTGAAGGCTATGACCTCTTGTTTCATCACAACACCATAATATGAAGGCCACGTTTCATCCAATTTTCATACTGGACCCATCAACAACATTGAAGATCAAAATCAATCACCACTACAATAAAACTATTGCATTAACCAATCACCCAACACTGAATCACTGAAACCCTATCATCAAAACACAGTCACCAGAACATAGAGCGGAACCCAGAACTCTGCAACAAAAACCAGGTCCAATCTACAACTTCAAATATCATACTTCAAATAGTATACGTGACCCTAATGAGCCGAACCTACATGTATATGTGCTTTTACCAAAGCGAACCCGTGTATATATCTTCAAATATTAACTCAGAACTTTGCATCTATACCAGACATCAGTCATACCCAGATCATAACATTTATACAATAAAACATGCATCAATAATTCATATATAGTCTATCCATGATCAAACTACATAATGATATTACATTCCAAGCCTTATGATCCTGATCCATCATCCACCATTAACCGCATAGGTGAATCCTTGGTTCAGATCAAGAAAAGAATCACAAACCCATAACCAGCATACTAGATCTCACACTTCATCAGATATTCAAATCTTGCACACTTGCACTTTCGCCTAATGATCTTCTTCTCCTTATATAGGTTTAGGCCTCTCAATACCGTGGTCCAAAACCACATATGACCAATACCTTGGACCCAATACCTGGGGTCAATACCTAGGACCAAATACCATGGACCAAATACCACGGACCAAAAATTAGTTTTTCGACATGTACACGCCCTTCCTTCTGTGAAAGTGCATGTGTACGTTATACGTGCCTTTGTATATAGTGAACCTGCATGTATACACTACTTGGTAATATTGAACCTACGTATATACGTGACTTGGTATATAGTGAAATTGCGTGTGTACACAACTTGGTATATAGTGAACCTGTGTATACCTTTCTTTATTCATTCTATGAGTCTAATCTATGATCTATCATCTGAGTGAGTTGTCATCAAGGAAAACACTTGAGTCATACCTCTATCATAATACCAACAAGAATAGCACCGATCTGTGCTCTGTCTGTAACTATAAACCCGTGTAGGTGAATTCTAGAAAGTAAAAATAAAAAGTACATTCAAGAAACATAGTTGGTCAAATATTTCCCAACTGAATCCTTCCAATTGATGATTATTCGAACTATAATCTTCATACGATACATCTCCATTCATTTTCTCATGGTAACCTAATCCTTCATTAAAGGAGGTTCATCCTCTTCTTAGGGATTTGAAACTTCCCCCTCTTTGATCTATAAAAGGACTAGAGGGTTGAGGGATGAGGGAGGTCAGAATTCAGAGAATACAAACTTACGTTGTTAGTTTGAATTGGAGAGCTTGTTATCTAAGGAGGAGATTGAAGGCATTTGGGAGGGACCTCATGACATCAAGGTGAAGATTGTAAGGCTCCTCTTATCTTTTGATTAATACAAATGAGCACTTTCTCCCATTGATTTTGTCTTTTGTGGATAATGAATAGTTTGCAATTGTTTATTATGTTAATTAAGGCAAGTTCAAACCCTAATTTCCTTGATCATTAGGCTAAGTTATTTGAATTATTATATCACATGTGCTTTTGATCCTTTTTATGGTTTATGTTTGTGGGTCCTATTAGGCATTGAAGAGATTTATCAAGTCACAACCAAGTATCTTCATCAGGCATTTCATGAAATTGGTAAGAGATCTATCCATTACCTAGACTACTTATAATTCAAACAAGTTCAACTTATGGAAAGAGCTAGTTCATTTGTCATGATTGTTTCTAGTTTCCATTTAGGACCTAGGGAGATTGCTCTTGTCCATAAGAGGGATTGTCTGATGTAACAAACTGGTGACCATACTGGGGAACCTCTTTGTTCTCGTCTTTTTCCTTAACCTCGGTTTCTGATTTTTCTTATTTATTTTGACCCGAGTCTTCAAAAATTAATGGTCTTTTAGATCTGATTAGTTGATTTTCGACTTTTTTATTTTTTCTTTAGGTTTTCCTCCCTGCAATTTTTTTTTTTGTACACAGAGCGTAGCTCTGTGCCATTTTTTCTGTAGCAACTGAGTGCATGTGGTCTGTTTCCTACTAGAAACCCATGTAGACCCTGAAAATTTTTGAAATTTTTGTGTTAGATTCAACCCAAACGTAAATTTGTCTTTCTAAAAGTGTCATTCTATTTGTTTGGACTGTGCATTGTCTTTTCTGAACTCAGTTGATTGCTTTGTTGATTATGTTTTGAAGATTATGTCTTCTTGGAATAATACCTCTGGGTTTTTCCTGTTTGATTTGTTGATTGAACAAAACAAGTTTGAATGTCTTTTTGTGAGTGATATTCTTATTTTTTTCTGTCAAATACACTAGTTAAGCCTTAAAAATGCTTATTTGTAGTCAAAATCACTTTGAATTGGAAATTAGGGTTTCTGAAGACCTTGTACTTTTGTGAAAGAATTATGGTTATTTTTGCTTGATAAAAGGATTAGTTGCTTTCATCTTGGGAATTTTTTTGTGATTGCACTGTTATTGTCATTGAATCAAAGAATTCATAGGAGAATATGTCTTTTCTCCAATCTTCTTGATTGATTTCTATATGTTTGAAAGTTTTTAGTGATTAGAAGAAAATAATGTTTTAGTTTATTTTGATAATTAGGGAAATCTGGAAATTAGTTTGTTGACTGTGTTTTTCATTACAAAAGAGTGAAATTGGTTTCTTTGAGAAAAGTGGAAAAGGTGTGAGTTATTGCATTTTATTTCTCAAAAAAAAAAATGAAAAAAAAAAAAAAACTATTTCTTCTCTAAATAGAATTTCATCAAAATTGAAAGTTTCATTTGCATTTTAGAGTGCATTAATATTTTGAGTCGTGTCACAACATCATAAGTTTCACCGTCATCACCCATTGAGTAAAAGAACATCTTAATAATACAACATTAATTAAAATTCACTTAGAATTTTATATTTTTTAGGGCTCTTTTCATTTACAGTAGCTTAAGCATAGGGATTTGGAATAAGGAAGCAAGTAAAATTTCCAAGATACAAACGAACAATAGAATCTTTAGTTAGGGAGAGAAAATCCAATTATTTTCATTTTTCTCTGGGAAGCTCTTCTTAGACATGAGTTAAGCATGAGGTCATGTCGAATATGGTGAAGTGATCTGACCCACTTGATTGGCCTAGATATAGTGATTTACACATAATATAATGGTATTGAAATGTACTTGGGGTCACTTGAAAGTAAACCTCCAATTGATCATGTGGAGGAGCCTTCAAGGGGACTGAGCTTGTTACTCTGCCCTTGCGTGTACATCTGATCCATCACTGTCCCCCAAGTAAAACTGTTGTATTTGGTGAACATAGTGATTATAATCCTAGGGTTCTACCGAAGGTGATGGCAGAGGGAATGTCCTGCTATACCTAGATTAGATGTTGGTTAGACTCATTTGGATCTGGAGGATAATCTTTGCTCGAGATGGTTTATAGCAGAGTTACTTGCATCAGACCATTTCATTAAGACAGTTGTTAGGGTAACTAGTTCCAAACACTCATTTTCTATAAATATTTTCACCTTGATCTCTTCGATGATGGAATTCATCACCAACTAGTAAATATTGGTCTCTATGAAGAGTACATTTGTGTGGTTGGAACTCTTAGATTTTTTAGTGCATGTTACTTTCTGTATTTGTTTTCTTACTTTTTAGAGAATTTAGGTGTAATTTAGATATTGTGTGATTAATAAATTGAAAATTTTTCATTTTGGCAAAACTACCAAGACAATCACGTAGGATACTCGGGGATCCCCCTAAGTATTTGCTGAGTCAGTTAGAAAAAATTAAAGAAGAAAAATATAAATCATTTGAAACTGGGACTGTAGTAGAAACTGAAACTTCTACTATCATAGATTATGATGTAAGAGGAACTAAATTTAATCAACCTATAACATCTACTATTTTAGGCCTTGAAGTAATAAAAACTGAATTTGATCAGACTTAGAATTTAACATCACACGCAGTAGCAATTGATTTACAAATTATTGAACTCATTCAAACTAAATCAATTACTAGAGAATCTTCCAATAGAAACACCATTTCTGAACCAGATATTGATGAACCTGAGTCTGGTATTTTTTAGCCTAAAATTCATACACTTGTTGCATCACATATTCTAGATCCTCCACTTTCACTGCATGTGAAACTTATCATTACTGATAGTCTCCCTCCTAGTCTTATTACCATTGAAGAACTTGTTTCAGATGAAGAGGAAGAACCTATAGTTTCTAACAGTAAACCTATAGATATCTCAAAACTTGTGTTTTGATCTCTTCACCCTAACCCATGGTATTTGACACCCTTGATCGTTTTAGGGCAATGGATTCCACATTACACGACTCCTTATTCTACTGTACCTAGTTTTGACTGGTCCACAATGATTCCTAGAAGTGTCATGTGAGATAAATCCATGTTTCCACTTCTCCAAAGTCCATATTGTATGGTGGTTTTTTACCACCTGGATATTGCTCTCTTCCATGAGCTTATTTAGGAGCTTCTTCCTTGAACTCATCTTCAAACATGTCAACTGGTGTAATTAACCCTACCAATGAAGGTTTGGGACTTGAACAAGTCATTAATATGATTTTTGATAATGTTGGTAATCCACGAGCTAACCCAATAGGTGTTTATTATCTACCTGGGGGAAACCTTCATATCCTCCACCTAGAGGACAACCTTTTTGTGGACCTTACTTTGCAACTAGGGGGGAACCCCTTGTTGGAAACTACTTTGATTATGTTCGAATGCCAAAACTGGTTTTGATCAGCTTGTTATGCCTCAACCCATCATTGGAGTGCATTACCCTGGAATGAATAGAATCTGGAACCCTTATCAATAGTCAATTCTTGTTGCTTCTCATGTGCCTTTGTATCAACATGGAAAACCTCTTGGAAAAACTATTGAACAACTACCTTTTCAAGGTATGTCTTCTCAAGTCCAACCAACCATCTAGGCTAACTCATCGACACCTGCCCAGCAATCGCTTTAGCAACCTACCCTAGGTACCCATCAAACCATGGGGCAGTTTTCTATGTCAACAATTGTTCAAAACCCAGGTTCAAGTTCACCTAAAACTCCCTTTCCAGGAGTATCACGAATAACTATCCCGTTTAGATCACATGTTACTCTGAAACCCCTTGTTTAGTCTTTACCTCAGGCATCTAGTATTCAATCCATTCCTACGATTCCATCAGCACCTCAAATGTTGTTCAGCATAGCATTACGTATATGCAAGCACCTTTCAAGGGCTACCTTTCCAAGGTTTACCCCAGAGTCATTTTGTTCAAGGTACACCTTTTCAAACTTAATTTATCCAAATTCAACCCTTGCAAAGTCAACCCTTTCAAGGACAGTTTGTTCAAGTTCAAATGGGTCAGAATCGCCCCTTCCAAATTCAACCATACCCAGGTCATACATTTCAACAACCTATTCAACCACAATATGGTATGGCTCATCTTGAATACCTAGGAGGTATTTAAATTCCAACTTCTTGGGCTATCCCAAGATATCCTAGATATCCTCCTCTGAGTATAGTTCTCGCCCCTCAAGGTTATCGATATCTATTACAGGACCCTAACCACCAGTTTCCTTTCATTGCAAATTTGGATTTACCTAAACTCTCTGTGTTAACTAATAATATACTTCTTTATTTACCCTATTGGTCGACTATTCCTACTAAGCTGCCTAATGATATTCCTAAGTTTGAAGGTAAGTAGGGTGAATATTCGTCCAACAATGTCATGACCTATCATATTTGGTGCACGTCCAACTCATTAAAGGATGATTCTATTAGATTAAAAATTTTTCAATGAACCCTAATCAGTTCAGTAGCTAAATGGTATGTAGAATTTCTATGCACTTCCTTCAACACATTTAATCCCCTTGATATAGAATTTTTGACCCATTTTTAGTTACCAGTTCAGTCTAGCAATGGAACTGAACTTTTGACTTCTTTAAAGCAGTCAACATCAACCCATAACTCTGATCACATTGACGAATGGAGACGAAGATGTTGCCTAGTTAAAGTCTACATTCCAGACCATATTTTGGATGAATGGTTCATAACGTCACTTTTACCAGAAATAACTAAAGATGTTGCCAAAGGGGGTGTTGTTACTGAAGAGAAGGTAATTTCCCACACTCAATATCTCTATCTTGTTTATACTTAGTGTAGTACCTTGTATGAAAAGGTCCCATATTTACCCCAATCTAATCCAAGTAATCCACCTCTTCTAGGATCACATGCCACAGATGGCATGATTGGTTATGTGAGCCAGAAATCTAAAAAAAAGAAAAATTCTAAGAATGTTCAGGTTTTAGCTCTATCTTATTCACCTGATGAAGATCCTTCTCCTGGAATTAATTTTGAAATCAACATCGTAGATTCATCTACAGGTAAGTCATTCAGAAATAATAAAAAGGGAAAAGGAAAAACTAAATAAGGCAACCGCTCAAAGGAGAAATCAACCAAGAATGAACCATTTGACGGAAAGAGGAAACCTCGATATCGTTGCTTGATTTGTGAGGAAGATCATTACATTAAGCAGCACCTTCATTGGGCTAAAGTTTTCAAATTCATCAAAAGTTCAACCACACCCACTATTTTGAAGGATCATTTTCCTCAAGACAGTAAAATGGTCTATCATGACCAATCCTCCTCATCCCAATCAACAAATATCATGATGATGTCTTCCAGAGTTATGGTAGAAATAAGATCCAAAGATTTTGTGTCAAAGAGTATTCTTAAAAATGGAGATTGCTTCAGTTCTCCTACTCAAATTTCTCCATCTAATCCTCCCTCTTCTGAACCATTACATATTGAAAAACCAAATCCAGATATGATAATTTTTTTGCCTCCTAATATTATGCTTCATAAGTAAGCCTTTAATCCTCATGTGAGGGATGCCCAAAATTATAACATCATCGAAGATATGGCTATGTCACCTTCGACCATGTATTCCCTTGAAGTGCTGGAAACTTGTCTAATGCAAAGGAAATTATTATTATTAGCCATAGGAGTTGTAGATCCTCAAGACTCCCATTTGATTGTTTTCGATCTCGAGAATCATGTCACATTTCTCCCACACCAAATGGATTTTCAGATACCATTTCACGTTAAAACTCTATGAGTTTTTTAAATAGTGATTGAAGAAGTAACATCGACATGTACTATGTCCATTTCCTATTGGAAAGCTTTGGGTTCTCCAATAATTAATCAATCTCCCACGAATTTGAAAGCCTTCGATGGAAGAGGTTTTCTTCTATATGGACTTTTAAATTATTTTCTAATCGAGTTAGAGGGAAAAATAGTTGCAATAAACGTTGAGGTTTTTGATGCTCAACTTGACTATTACCTTTTGCTTGGATGGAGCTAGACTTATTCCATGGCATTAGTAGTCTTGTCATATTTTAGGATGATTATGTTTCTTCAACAAAGGAAGAATTATGAAAGTAGATCAATGTCCTATTATACCTCTAACCCTAATTCTACTGGTAGTATCCCATTTTTTGGAAAATACACCACATCATATGAATAAGTTGGTGTTGGCCTGCTCAAAGACTCATCTTTGATGGGAAATTTCATGTTCCCTCCACCCATTCTTCTTCATAATGAAGCACAAATCAACATGATTACATCAAGTACTTTCAAAATGGAAGATCCATACCGTTAGAATAAAAAATGATCTTATATGGGGATGAAATGCCTTGTAGTCCTTTCGAGTTATCCTATGAGGCCATTCAATCTTTTTCCAACCCATCAAAATCTGAGGATGATAAAATGAATATGATCATTGATTAATATTCTCATTTGTCACACTCGGAACCAATCTATATGCCTAATCCTTTTAACAAATATTTTTTAACTATTGAAGGGATTATGGAAGTTATGATCTTGGATGAAATTTCGTGGAATTATACTCATCATAGGTCAACTTTCTTACCATCCTTTGATAAAATTCAGAATATGTTTTCATCATTATTTTCATCTGAGACACTTAGCAATCCTCAAAATCTAATATCTACCCTTCCTTCCAGTTCTAAACATAATTTAGGGAACATACCAACAACAATGCCTATCGATATCTCAGTGAAACCTGGGATAATTGAAAATATTCATATAGAAGCCTTTTGTTCATTAGAAGAGATTTCAACTTAAAAAGCCCCGTTTTAGGAATTTCATGACATTTTTGCCTGGTCCTATGAAGAGATGCCAGGAATCAACCCTAGCATTGTTGTACATGAAATATCTAGATGCTAAGCCAGTTAGAATACGATTACGTCATCCTATACATCTGTAAAACGATGTTGCTATCAAAACTGAGGTTGAGAAATTAGTAAAAGTAAGATTCATTTACCATGTTCCTTTAACTGATTGGGTATCAAATATTGTGCCCATTAATAAAAATCAAGGAACTATTTGAGAGTGTTTTGATTACTGAGATATCAATAAATCTTGTCCCAAGGACAATTATCGATCTCTGTATATCGACCAAATTGTCGACAACTATGCCGGAAATGATTTTCTTTTCCTTTTATGGATGGATTTTCTGGCTATAATCAGATAAACATACTCCATGTCGATCAATATAAAACCGCATTTATATGCCCATGGGGAACTTTTTCTTATCAAAAGCTCTCATTTGGACTAAAAAATGTTGGCACAACTTTTCAATGAGTAATGCCTTACGCATTCCATGATATCAATCATATTGTTTAGCCTTATTTAGATGACCTTACTGCTCATTCCATGAAACAGTAGGATCACCCATTGCACTTAAAAGTGATTTTCATTAGGTGTAGGCATTATAATATTCACTTGAATCTGCAAAATTGTTTTTTTATGCAACCCAGTTTCCTTATGGGTTTCATCATTTCAAAGGAGGGAATTCGTGTCGATCCCCTCAAGGTAGAGGCAATTTTGAATTTTCTTGCTCCTTCTAGCCTTACTAAACTCCAAAGTTTGCAAGGGAAGGGAAACATTTTGTGTAGATTCATCCACAATTATGCTGAACTAACAAAGGGTTTTACTCAATTATTGAAAAGGGTATTCCATTTTTCTGGACTAATTATCATCGAGACTAATTTTTGTACTTAGTTTCATTTGATGCCACCATTGGCATGGTGTTAGTCTAAGAGGATGATTCTAGCAGCAAACATGTGATTTACTATTTGAGTAAGAGTATCATTAAAACTGAGATTAAATACACACATGTGGAGAAGCTAGCCTTGGCAACTATGCAAGTTGTTCACAGATTCCATCACTATATACTTCTCCGAAAAATGACTTTCATTTCAGATTTCAACCGTATGATGTACATTCTCATGAAGAAACTACTAGGGGGAAAACACTTGAAGTGGATAGTCATTTTACAAGAGTTCGATATGGAATTTGAAAAATAAAAATCAAATAAATCCTTAGTTTTCTCTGAAATATAATGCGACTTCCCCCCGTACTGATGTAGTAGTAGAAGATTCTTTTATTGACAAATCTCTCTTTCTTATTAGTGTGTTAGATCCATGGTATCGAGACATCATTATATATCTATAAACAAAAAAATTAGGCCTGAGTTATCCAAAACTAATCATTGGTAAATCCGATACCAATCCTAGCAATACAACATTATTGGCGACACTCTTTATCATCATGGTGATTTTGTATTCCGACGTTGTTTAACTTTTCAAGAAGTTGGAAAAAATTTAAATGACTTCCACTCTAGAGCATCTGGTAGTCACATTTCTAGGTACCCTACTACCTAAAATATATTACGTGTTAGCTACTTTTGGCTGCCAATGTCTAAAGATTGCATCACTACAGTCCGAAAATGCCATAATTTCCAAATTTATGATCGCAAAATGTGAGCACCTCCTACTCCTCTTCATCAAATCATAGTTGTTGGTCCTTTTGCCAAATGGGGCATTAACTTCGTCAGTTGTAACCCTCACTCAGCCAGGGGACATGGATATATCATCCTTGCAGTCAATTACTTTACAAAAAGGGATGAGGCAATGCCTACATATAGATATGACGATGAAACTGCAACTATTTTCATTTTCAATCATGTGATTGCTTGGTTCGGTATCCCACAAGCTATTATTACAGACAACGGTAGTCATTTCATAACTTTATGATTGTCAAAATTTCTGTCAAACTCAGCCTCTTCCATGATAGCTCTACCCCATATTATCCACAAGCTAATGGTTAGGTCGAAGTTGTTAATAAAGTTTTAACCAATATGATTTAGTAGATAGTCGGCATGCATAAAGGAAATTGGCACTCTATGCTCTTTTCAAAACTATGGGCTTACTACACTACTGTAAAGACATCGATTGATTTTACCCCTGATTCAACTCATTTATGGTTTGGAAGTTGTATTACCTATTAATGTGAAATTCCATCCCTTAAATTAGCTATCAAATTATTACCTACTACCTCTGCATACAAAGAATGCTTTATACATTTAGCTCATCTAGATGAAAATCACTGTAATGCCATATTGACTAGCGAAGCTCACCAGAAATGTGTCAAAGCCCAATATGATCAAAACGTTAATCCTCGTACATATTTAGAAGGTGATCTAGTATTGGTATAGGATAAAATTCATGACTAGCTAGGTGCAGGAAAATTCGAGCCCATGTGGCACGGACCTTACGTCATAAAATGCGTATTAGCTAAACGTGCCTATGCGCTGATTGATTATGATGTTATTTGTTTGGGAAAGCCCAAAAATGGTCTTTACCTAAAGAAATATTTTTCATAAAATTTTGATGAATATTTGTACATTATTTACCATTATTATGTATGTGTGATAAATTAGTGCTTTTTACTACTTCTCCTGCTTATATCGTTTTTACACTTGATTTGCAGATGTCGACATTTTCTCCGACTTACATTAGATTTGCTGATGGAACTAGTCATAGTACTCAAAATTTATCTTTTGCAGCCTAGGTTATCTATTCACCCAATGATGAGATAGTATCTATTCATGGAATATATATTTTTAAACAACTAACAATATAGCGCAGTCGTTGAGCTATTGGATGATGCCATTAAATTTGGTATTCAACATTTGATCGTTAGGTTAGGCTCACAGCTCGTAGTATTACATTTAAATGATGTCTATTCAGTAAGGAATCTAGCAATGTTAAGGATGTTTTTATGAGGTCGTCTCTTGAAAAGGCAATTTGATTATATCGAATACCAACACATTCTGATATATTTAAACAAATTCACATGAATTGGCTAATCATGTGTTAAATATAAATTTGCAACATTTATAAATTAAAAATGATATTCATTCATACATTGGTCAAGATAAACATAGATAAAAGTAGCATATTTTTCATTAAAATAGATTTTGGGTGTGTCTAGAAATATGTCATCCAAGGACATAAGGCCCCTGTGGCCTTTTATTTTCTGAATAATGCTGACAACAGAAAGTAAAAAATGGTCCTATAAACTAGAACATATAGGCATGGTGATGCTTATGATAACACACAATAGCATGAGAAACTCGACGTAGCAAAAATCTGAGAGGCCCTGGAGCCCCAAATATGTGCCTCTGATAGGCGCGTGGAATGTCAACAACTCCAATCTCTGGGATGTTGTCATTCAACCTCTCAAGGTTGTGCTCCAACTCCATCAGGATGTCATCTGCCTCTGTGTTCCCTACTGTAGCTACCATAGGATTATCACCTCATATATCATAATGTCTCATCCTGGTTGGTCGAGTTGGACCCACACCTGCACATGAATTTAAGATAATGAGCCTCTAAGGACAAAAATACATAAAAATTGAAAAACTTGAAAATATGCCAAAATGAGAAATTCTTATCTAGATCACCCGACTGACCTTCGGTTAGAAGTGGGATATCAGGATCACCTCTATAATCTATCTGGGAATACAAAAAGTACTCGATCTAAATAATCTGCTGGCTCAGCCGGTAAAAGAACTTTGTCGTATACCTCACTACAAGACTATCACCACCATGGCTTGCCATTAGTGCAACTCACCTCATCAAGCGTGGATCCCTCAAACCCCCCTCCTCTACCTGAATCTATTGTGCTGGAATAATAGGAACCCTTTCTAGGGAAAAGGAAACTAGAATGGCACCATAACCAATTTTTTTTAGTTTACCATTCTTGCACCTAGTGAGTTGGCCCTTCATACTTACCACTACTACCTTGCACCAGTTCTATACCATGGACTCCCAACATTCCATGGCCATATGCATTTGTGCCCATGTGGATAAATGAATGGAAACATTGCCACATAGTTTGTAAACAGTGAAAGAAATGGTCCTCAATGGTACAAGTGTTATGGATTTAATGTCAATCCATCCATCATTGGGCGACGCACCCTACAAAACTGTTGTAGGTATCCATCAGTAGCATCTCCTCCTGATCTTAATCCAAATATTAAAAGATCAGCTCCCCGATGAGATAACCCAGTCAACAAATAGATGTCATCATAATAAATGGTGAGGCAATGATCAACAATCACAAAACACTATTCTTGGACATTCTAGGTCCTCACCAACCATGCCATCAAATCTACTCGGGCTTTCATCCTAGGTATTAGCCAGTATTCCAGGAGGCCACAAGTCTTGATACCCTGAAAAGTGGCTGGATCTGTCGGAGCAACCACATCATTGCCTTCATGCTCTTTTTCCCTCCATTCCATTTTCTAGTAATAAAATGACCTAGAATGACCAATTTTAAAGCAGTTAGAAGCTTTTCTGAAACTCATTTCATGTTTTTTGGGGATTAAAAAATTGTTTTGAAAATATCTGACGATGCCTATGTGATCTCCCATTTATGGATAGGGTGCAACTGTGTGGAAATAACCAGCAAAATTCTGTGCAGACCAAGAATTTCCATATGGAAATTTTTATCAGCCTGTGCAGGCCAGATTGAACATAACCCACGCAGGGCTGAGGGAGGATTTTTAGACAAATATTTGTCCGAAAGAACCAAATTAAATATTAAAATTAAAAAAATAAATGGACAGAAAGCTAAGTTATGGAGAGATCTTCTACTTGGAGAAAACGATGCATGATTTTGTCCATCAGTTGGCTCAAAATTAGTCCTAGAATTTTCACAGTAAAAACCCATGTCTCTGCTTTGAACTGGTGAAAATGAAAATGGTAAAAATAAATTACTTTTTCCCACTTTTATAAGTTTTTTAGCTTAAAAAAATATTATTTTTTATATTTTGAATATTTTTAAGAGGGAAAACACCTTTTGGAGTAGTTATGATGAGTTATTGAGGTTAAATGTTCAAAATCATTTACAAAGTCAAGATGAATAATTTTGGACATATTAGCATACTTTTATCGCTTTTTATGCTCTTTAAAAATTATGAAAGGCGAAAAATCATGGAGCCTTCTTTTAAGCCCTTTTCATACTTTTTCAAAATGAAAAGATTGCCAAGTACTTTCTTTTTCAAACTTGTAAAAGTAAATGAAAAACTCTCCAATCAGTATAAGTTTACCCCTTTTACGGATCGATCCAAGACTATTTACGAAAAATGTATACGTTGACCAAACATGGTCAATAGAGTTCTCTCTTGTATTATTTTATCCTTTTTCAGACCCGAGAGACTAAACTAATGAAAAAGAACCTAATGGAGTCTACTTATGCTTTTCTTTTGACTCTCTAAAAATGAAAAATGTTGAGCTTTACTTTCTCCAGGCTCGTTAAAATTTTACAGTTAAAGAGCTGAATGAGTCTTTATGTTTGTGTCTTTTTCAAAATTTTAAAAGAAAATGACATCGAGTTACACCTTTACTGGACTCGTAAAAAATTAAACATTATAAGACTTGTTAAACATGATGATACCGGACCATTCCTTCTTAGGGTTTGTTAAAAATACTTTGATGGACTCATCTGAAGGATGATCTTACAGTCCAAACATATGTTATCCTCCTCAAGCTTGTAAAAAAAATAAAGAGGTACTTTCCAGTAATGGTGGGAGTAAATTGGGGAACGTGCCCATTTTTACATCATCAGTTAAAAGGTAACATGTCTATCTTGAACACGACACTCTGTCACATTCATGTATGGGTTGGGAAATCCATTTGACTTACAATTATTCAATCCTCATTGAAATTCTTCATTTTTTTGGGTATTATCGTTAAGTCAAATGCTTCCAAGTCATTATAGTGTTATTATGTGTTCAAGAGAATTTCAACCTTGGTTCAAATCCTTTTGCAAAATATCTACCTTCATTAACGTTGGCCATCCTTGAGTCATTCCTTGCAATTATTTTCAAAACTTGGTATCATGTTTCGTGTGATAGGCTTTCCTACGATGAATCGCTTCCTATCGACTTCAGCGCATTATCTAGGAAGCTGATTTAGAAACCTTCAGTACCTTGAAGCCTACATGCCTTAACGACATGTTTTTAACTTTTGATGATAGTTTTTCATCATTGGCCTTTTATTGAATGATTCTATGAGTGTTCGACTTCAGATCACATATTCACACTTCATAGATTGTACTGGGAGTACCTTGAGAGACTTTGTCATTATTTGTGGTTTCTCTTGTTCTAGTTAACGGTTCACACCATTGACTGGTATCAAGTGGTTTCTACCATCTTTGACTTTGAGCCATTCACTCGCATGGTTAGAATCGTATTGTGGATCGAGAGATGGAGATCAAAACTCTAGATCTAGTTTCATCAATCCAGGTTGCGAGGAAATTTTATATTCACAATTAGATAGACAGATGGTTGTGTCCATGTTGTGTCTACCATCTATATGATCTTAGTTTTTCCATGCTTGTTCATTGAGTTTGCTTTACTCTGAGTATGGGAATGCCTACCAAAAAGATTATTTTTGATATATATTTGCATTATGTTTGCTTGAATGTTACTTGCAGGTTTTCGACCATTGTATCTGATCCGATCCTTGGAATGATAAAGTGCTTCAATATTTTAAACTTATTTTTCATACTTCGCACTTTAGGGGGAAATATGTTACACATCAATTTTTTTCCATGAAACTTGATAAAATTATGGATAATTTCACCATTCATGAACATGTTGGAACCATCTCCCTTAGAATTCAAACAACTAAAAATATGTTAAAGTACATGAGAAATTTGGGTCAAATATCTCTCACGCCTTGTTAAGTTCCACCTGCATTGAGTTCTCTAGAATTTCCCATGCATGCACTGAAATTTACTCTAAGAATAGTGCAGAGCTGCACTCTGTCTATAACTATAAACCCGTGTAGGTGAATTCTAGAAAGTAAAAATAAAAAAGTACATTCTAGAAACATAGTTGGTCGAATATTTCCCAACTAAATGCTTCTAGGTGATGATTATTCGAATTATAACCCTCATAATGTGCATCTCCATCCCTTTTCTTCTAGTAACTTAATCCTTCATTAAAGGAGGTTCATCCTCTGCTTAGGAATCTAAAACTTTCACTTCTTTGATCTATAAAATAACTAGAGGGTTGAGCGATGAAGGAGGTAAGAATTTAGAGAATACAAACTTATGTTGTTAGTTTGAGATTGGAGAGATTTTTATCTAAGGAGGAGATTGAAGGAATTTGGAAGGGACCTCACGACATCAAGGCAAAGGTTGTAAGGATCCTCTTATCTTCTGATTAATACAAATGAGCACTTTCCTCCCATTGTTTTGTCTTTTGTGGATGATGAATAGATTGAAATTGTTTATTATGTTCATTAAGGCAAGTTGAATCCCTAATTTCCTTGATCATTAGGCTAAGTTGTTTGAATTATTATATCACATGTGATTTTGATCCTTTTTATGGTTTGTGTTTGCAATTCCTATTAGGCATTGAAGAGCTACATCAATTCACAACTAGGGATCTTCATTAGGCATTTCATGAAACCAGTAAGAGATCTATCCATTAGCTAGACTACTTATAATTCAAACAAGTTCAACTTAGGGAAAGAGTTAGTTAATTTTTCATGATTGTTTCTAGTTTCCATTTAGGATCTAGGGAGATCTCTCTTGTCCTTAAGAGGGATTGTCTGGTGTAACAAAAAACAAAAGAGGCAGTGAGACATAATGGAACATTAATGGCATTTTCAACACTTTTCAACAGCAAACAGTAAAATAGATTTGAAGAGCCAGAAGTTCAAGTTTCCACCAATACTATGTCATTATTTAAATTATTGTAACAAACCATATGACTCCCAATTATATTCAAACTCTATGCTAACATAAATTCCTATGAATGGTCAAAATTTTATTAATTATATAGGATTAGATCTCATAGTTGTGGATTAAAAAATTTCAACTCTACAGGTGGGATGGATGATGTGAGAGCCATTGTTGTATTGTTTTCAATTAATAGAAAATACAGTTTGTAGCATCTCAGTTTTAACCTAAGATTCGTTCCAGTTTCAGTCCCATCTTGTTGTGTTTCATTATTGTTATTAGTTTTCATAGTTTGTTGATTATTTGGAAATCTGTCAAACAACTCCAACTTCCTTCAATTTGATGTGATTACTGGAAATTTTCTTATCCACCTTAATAAGCAAAATATGCCTCGGTTTCCATTAAATAATGTTTTTTATTGTTGTTTTTCTTTGACTAACTCGATGCCCAATGGTGGCTGCCTTCACATTCTTTCACCTGAAAAATCAAATAGAAAAGTAGAGTTAGCCATCTGCAGTCTTTAAAAATATTGAGAGATCCCTCTCAGATTGGAAGGGCTAACTTCAAATTAAAATCCGGTTTGAAATAGTTACACCAGGTTGAAAGGTTGACACAGCTTGACTTGCTCCAGCCTGGTTGATAACATTTTGGTGTGCCTGCTAGGAGCTGAAAAGCTCCTTTTTTACAGGATTTTCTTCAAGTCTCTTCTTTTTGATTCCCGAGAGTATCATGAAAGCAGAAGTTCCAAAGGTTGTGATATTATCCTGGTGACTCCACTTTTAAAGAATACTAAAGATTGAAGTTTCATGGTGACTCCACTGCTTGCAGATCAGTAGCTTGAAGAATTTCAAGATGAGTTCTACTACAAGTCTATTCCAGTCATCAATGAACGTGAATTCCCTTCCATTTATCAACTCAAGTGATGGATTCAACTTTTATTACGAGTTTCTCATATATGATCCACTACTAATTTTGTTCAAGCATAGTCGAGAAGCCCAGGTGTTGGATCAACTCTTTGTCTAGTTATACGAGAGAATTTATATTTCTTGAGTTAAGATGGTATATTTTCAAATGTTAGAATATGACATAAATAAGATTGCTGAGCAAGCATCTTCCTTCAGGTTTAGATTACATGTTGTAGTTTTCTTTTTAGTTTGGTGAAGTGGATTTGATGTAGACTTTAGATTGGGACCAACCCAATGGTCAGGAAACTAGTCTATTGGTTCTTTGCTACACTACAGGGGCACACCATCTCCATTGAAGCCATTATTATCTATGATAACCCTTTTTTTTTCTAACTCTAGCCTTAAATCCATTTTCTCTCCATTTATTTAAAATTTCATATACTCTAACATTACTTCATTTTACCTTTGTTTTTAATAAATCCCAAATTCTAACCACATTTCCATTTCTTTACTCTAATTACCAAAATCTAGCTGTAAACCCTTTGTTTTTCCAAATCCTACTATCATCACCTTAACATTACTGTTGGTCCCTCTGTCGATTGCAATCACAATCACATTCCCCATGGGGAAAATGAAATACGTCGAGTCCCCTCCATATTTCGGTTGTGATCGAGACCCACTCCCAGACGTGAAATGCTATAAAATGCAAATTATAAGTCCTCGGGCCCACCCATGGTATACCTCGCATAATTTCACCCCTCTAATCACAATCCTTCTTTCCATCCGACGACTCTAAAGCCTTTTCGAACCCCCCTTCTATGTTTCTCTTTAA
>APFE031257470.1:2923-19297 GCA_000404065.3 Pinus taeda
AAGGGTAGATGCTGCTGGAATTAGGACTTCCTTGTAGAAGTTTGTGAGGAGGGATTACCATCCTTTCTTGTTTCATTGTGAAGTGGGTGAGCTTGTCAAAGTAGAGGAAAACTCTTGCTGGACCCTGGGAGGAACTTGCACAACACCAAGGCTCAGGTTGTAATGGTTTCTTTTGTTTCCTTAATACAAATAAGTCCATTCTTCTCAATGATTTGTTGTTAATGAATTGTTTCATATACTCGGTCTATATGTTGAATATGTTTTGTTTTATGAGATATTCAGGTGTTATGTAATCGTTTGATTGTTAGTTTATGCAGGTTTCGAAGTGAAGGAGGAGCTCATCTGGATCGACGAGGCTAGACTACTACAACAGCGTTGGAATTCAGGTAGGATCGAAAAAGCACTTGTTTTCTCGTATGATAATGCATGTTTAGAGAAGGATTTCTCTTAATTGTCTTGTTTGTCACTAGAAAGTCTTAGGCTTCTAGGGAGGTTAGTTTTTTCCGCAAAAATAACTCTTTCTGCATGACAAGAATGGTCTTTTTCCAAAGAATGATTTCACTTTGATCTAGGATTTGTACAAGTTCATCTTGGAATTCTTCTTCTGGTTATACCTGTACAACATTCCAATTTATCAGATGGTTAGGATTAGGTACATACTTTTTGGACAAGGAAATATGAAATACACTATTTGTTTTAACATGAACTGGTAGGGCTAATTGATAAGCCATTGGTCTAACTTTGGCGAAAATTTTGAATGGTCCGTAATACTAAGGGGCCAACTTACCACAATTCCCTAGTTTCAAGGAACTTTTCTTGGATTTGACTTTCAGATATACATGATCTCCCACTAAAAACTCCCTAGGAGTTATTTTTAGGTCAACCTAACTCTTTTATCTATCTTGAGCTTCCTTTAAATTCTATCTAATTTATTTTACCAACTGTTCTAGTTCCTGGAGCATGTTAGGACCCAATATCGCCCTATCCTTAGGGTGACTCCATCTTATAGGTATGTGGCATATTCTACCATATAGATCTTCGAAAGGGTTCATTTTTAATGAATATTGATAACCATTATTATATGCAAATCCCACAAAATGAATGTAATCTTCCCACTTAGTGGGTTGGCTCATACAGTGCATACACAACATGTATTCTAGGACTTGGTTTATCATTTCAGTGTTCCCATATGACTATGGGTGATAGGATGTATTGAAAATGATTTGAGTTCCAAAACCTGCAAATAATGCATTCCAAAATTTTGAAGTAAATTTTTGATCTATACCTGAGATAAAAGCCTTAGGTACCCCATGCAATTTAAAAATTTATCTCATGAAAACATTAGCCACCTATGCCACTTTGTAAGTAGATTGTACATGAATAAAGTGAGTTGGATTTGTTTGTTTGTTGACCACCACCATTATGGAGTCATGATACACTTTCGTGCGAGGTAAACTTGTAATAAAATCCAAGGATATTACCTCCCACTTCCATTCCAATATCAGTAATGGGTTTAACAATACTATTGGGTGTTGGTGTTCAACTTTCACCTGATGATACTCTTTGCACCATGCCAAATATTCTGCTACCTCCTTCTTCATTCTTGGCCAAAAGAACTCATTTTTGAGGGTTGTAATTAATTTCTGGTACCCAAGATTCCTTGCAAAGGGATTTTTATGATACTCACCCAAAATCGTTTTATTAATATGCTCTTGATCTGGAACATACACTATTTTTATATATTAGCAACCCTTCTTTGTTGATTTGGTAGTCAATCCACTTTTCAGGTTCTACATTATTCTAGAAGTTTACATATATCTGATTATAAATATGATCCATGGAAGCCGCCCTTTTAATTCGTTCCCACCAATCTGTTTCATTTTGGCTTATTATAATTTCACATCTTTTGAGCTTCAAGTCAAGGCATCCAATACCTTATTGTCTTTACCCTTGATATGCTTAATTTCAAAGTCATACTCAATTAGAAAATCCATCTACCTAGCTTTTCTAGTGTTAATTTCTAGCTAATTGAAGAAGTATTTGAGACTCATGTGATCCGTAATTAACGTGAATCTCCTTCCAATCAAATAATGCCTCCACATTTTAAGGGTCTAAATTACTACTACTAACTCTATATTGTAAACAATATAGTTCTTTTCATGCTCTTTTATTTTTCGTGATTCTAAAGCTACCATGTTCCCTTATTGTATGAGCACACCTCCTAAGCCTTCAAGGCATACATATGTGCATACCTCAAAATCCTTTTCTAGATAACCTAATTTCAATATGGTTTTAACAAATACTCCAGTCTTTCAAAACTCTCTTGACACTACTGGGTCCATAAAAACTTTACTCCTTTCTTTTGCAATGAAGTTATAGGATGTGCCAGCTTGGAAAAACCTTTTATAAATCAGTGATAATAGCCAGTTAAGCCCATAAACTACTTGATGTCTGATACATCCTTTGGAATTGACCACTCAAGGATCACCTTCAATTTATTTGGGTCCATAGTCAACCCTTTGAAATTATGTGCCCCAAATACTATATTTTACTTTGGAAGAATTCACATTTTAAAATTTTTTCATAAAGTTGATTCTCCCATAGTGTTTGTAACAATTTATTTAAGTTTTTATAATATTCTTCTAGTGCTTTAGAATACACCAATATATCATCAATGAATATTAACAAAAAATTATTTATAAATCTGTTGAATAGGCTATTCATTAGGCACATAAAATTGATTGGTGCGTTTGTGAGCTCAAAAGGTAGCATTGCAAATTCATAGTGCCCGTATCGGGTTCTAAATATGATTTTTGGTATATCCTCATCTCTAATTTGTAATTGATTATACTCATATTAAATATCTATCATAGAGAATATTGTAGCCCCTTTCCCTTGATCAAAATTGTCATCAATGTGTGGCAAAGTATATTTGTGTTAAAAAATTTACGACAGAGAGATAAATTATTTATGATATTTACCGAGATTTACAGAGAGGAATAATAAAATAACCAAAAAAAATACACATAAATATTGTACACATAATATTTATCTAGGAAATCCTGAAATCCATGGAAAAACCCAACCCAATGAGATCTCGTTAGTAGTGGCCAAAACCATGGCCAATCCAGCCAAATGAGCCTTCACCACTCACCTCTAGGCCTACATTACAATGAAGTATTCTCAGCCTTTTATAGGCTCCATTACATGCAATACCATAGACCATAATACCATGGGTACACTATACCATGTGCCCAAAACTACTACTATTTAACCAGGTCAACCTTGACTCAAACCTTGAGTCAATTTTAGCTAACAATTCCCCCCTTAAACTTGACTTTGATCTCTTTTACTAAATCCAACCAAAACCTACTAAGTGACACAATCCCGCTCACTCTCACTCTAGCTCTTACCCCCTTCAAAGTTTTTACCGGGATTTGTTAGCCCGACATCCCCCAATTGCCTAGGCCTAACCCAGACTTTATCGATAATTATCTAGGGGTATGCATGCCTTACTAGGTCTTACAATAGTATGCCCATTTACATGCAAATTAAAAATTTCACTCTATTATAATAATTTTTTTTTGTTTACCCTTGTTACTGTCTTTGTACATATGACATCAATGTCCATATAAAAATAACCCATCTACCGAATTACATGGGTCACCAGCCACTATAACCACCAGGTATCTAGGCATTCTTTTCAGGTACATGGTTCATCAATTAATTAATCCACGTGCACATATTCTCCCCATCCACTGAATCTCTCATGACCCATTAGTGTGCAACTTTGCTTCACAATTTATGGCTTTTGATCAAGATCTGCAAGAAAAACTCAATTATATCTCTATCTACTAGGTCAATACAAACCCTTGGCAACAAAAAATGTCCTTCTGAAGCCAACTTAAATCCAATACCAGTTGTTAGGAAATTTACGACAGAGAGATAAATTATTACTAAGAGTTATCGATATTTACAGAGAGGTATAATAAAATAACCAGCAACAATACACATAAATATTATACATGTAATATTTATCCAGGAAAACCCTAAATCCGGGGAAAAACCCAACCCAATGAGATCTCATTAGCATTGGCCAAAACCCTGGCCAATCCGTCCAAGTGAGCCTTCACCACTCACCTCTAGGCCTACATTACAATGAAGTATTCTCAACCATTTATAGGCTCCATTACATGCAATACCATGGACCATAATACCATGTGTACACTATACCATGTGCCCAAAACCACTATTATTTAACTAGGTCCACCTTGACTCAAACCACGAGTCAGTTTTACCTAACAATTTGTTCTTAACTGTCAACTTATTCAACTTCTCGTAATATATACACATTTTGAGTGCTCCATCCTTCTTTTTGATGAAAAGTGCTGAAGAATCTAAGGGCAAATAAGTGTAGTGTGATTCTTCGTCACTTGATAGCAATTTGTGGAGTCTTTTTACTTTTCCTTATTAGTTTATTCTTCTTCTTCTTATTATTATTATTGCATATTTGTGTACTTCATCAAACTGCTACCAAAATATGAAAATAAGAACAAAAGATGTTGGCTCTCTTCTAGGGCCAAAACCTCTCTTCTCTTGAGAGGAAAACCCTTTAGTGAATTTATCTTATTGAACCTTCTATTGATCAATGCTGAACCCTAGAACCCTAACAAGAATATCCTCCAAGAACAAGTCAGGTTGTCCCCCTTTCTACACCTTGTTTCCCAACACTTTGTTCATGGACAGTTCTTCCGGCACTTCATCTTCCTTCTTCCGGCACTTCGTTCTTCTTTCAGTTGTTGGTAAGTCTTGTTATAATTTCTCTAGAAGACATGCCTTTGATGATACCCTTCCCTTATGGTGATTCCTTTACTCTCTTTTCCAATCAATGAAATTTTATGACTATCATGAAAGGGTTGTTATGACAACAGTGCAGACCTAATTCTCGCACATGTGAGAGGTAACCTAGAGAATTAGGGTCCTTTTCCATCACTAGATAGATAGGCTTCTTCACTTGTCTTGGGAGGCCTTGTAGGCCTAGTTTCAAAGTTATGGATTTCTTGTCCCTATTGTCATATCCGTAGATTTTACCTCCTTCTCCTCGCATGTGTGACTATTTCTAGCCCTAGAAACAATCCCCTACCTTCATTGTTCTTCCTCCTTACTTTGTTGCCCTTGTGGACCCTTTACTTTGTCTTACTTCGTTCCTCTTTTTCCTCCTTTCATTTGTGTATTTCAGATCTTATTGAATACGTTATAGAGGAGTGGAAAACCTCTATATATAGAGGACTATCCCTCCATTTAGGCTGAATAGAAGGCCGACTTGTCACCTGTTTGTAGGCTAACTTGAATAGTATACCTCGGATGGTTTCATTGGTGGTATTTAATGTTTTAAGGAGCTTCTTGATGGTGCCTTAGCATAGGGGGAGACTTGAATTTTCTTGGAAGTATTCTCTTGACATTAATACATATCTATATAAGGTGTAACATGCCCTTATGGTCTTCAACCTTTTCCTTTTGACTATTTGACACACCTATAGCACTTTAACTAGTGTTAAACCTATTTCAATGAGCAAGAAACTCATTGACATATATCATAATAATACTATTTATTTTCTTGAATAAATACAAATAACAAAAGTACATTTAGGAAGACCGAACCTAGTTACATTTCCTTCAACACTCGCTCTTAACTAGGGAGGTATTCATAAAAGATTACAAGGTATTTGGCCATTATCAATCTTGAAGAATTCACATAAGAGAAACTGGATTTTCAATCCATCTTTTATAGCATCATATACATGAGCATTTTCATAGTGCAAGGCCTTGACTAACAACTCCATCTCTTCATGAGATCATGAGCTACAATGCTAGCGAGACCAATGATTTATAGACACCTTTTAGGAATATTCTTATCTTGGGTTCCCAACCCTCAAGGAGTATCAGTCCTCTTGCCTATTCTTGCCTTGGATGCCCTACACATCCTCCAAGAGTAGTGAATTCCAGATGATTACCTAATCCTCCCATTCTTTCTTCCCAAGTGAAGACAAGAATGTTGTGTCTATATTGTGTCTACATTTCCATTCATGGCCTTCATCTCGACTTACGGCTATTAGTCCTGGTCTAGTGCAAGACCCATGAAATGGAAGACACAATTGTCACTCCTTTGTTATTGGGGGTGATCCAAAACTCCCTCTTGATCAGGGACCTATCATAGCTCCCTCTTAACTAGGGACTCTTTCATTCATCAACAACTTCTTCTCCATGGGTCCTTTCGCTACTTGATCTCCTTCCTTTCTTTGATGTCATGAAGTATTTGTTCGAACTTCTTCTAGGTAGGGCACCATCCATTGATCACTTTCCTTCCTAGTTCGTCATTTCATTGTATCCTTCGTGGAAAGTGGCTTTCTTTTCATTCATAAGGTTTTCTTTTCATCTTGGATAATCCCTTGTCATCTTGTCCATGCTTCAGAATACTCTTTTCATGGATGATTCATTGTACTTTCTTGTTTACATGCTTCAATCGAGTAGCCCATCATGATTTCATCTTGACATTGCTTCAACATTGCTTTTTGCTAGATGGTTTCTTCATCATGACATCTTTTTAGAGTAGAATCAGTTATCTGCATCGTTTATATCTCCAAGGCCTCCATAGGTGTAAAGGGTCCTTCCTTTGGCAGAGTGGTCATGCCTTCTTTCGGGAGATATCTTCAAAGTATCTTATCAAATAGTGATTCTCGGTGATCATGGTGTTCTTCCACATGCTTGATCTCTTTCTTCATTTTCTTCTTCTTAGATAGATAGATCAACCATCTTATGCTTCTTGTGAGAGAATTTCTTCATTGCTTGCTTCCTAGATTCGTCAAGATTTATTCTTTCTTTGTAGTCAACAATATTATACTCTTTATGTGAGCATATTATTTTGTTGACCTTCATTGCATTATAGTACATGCCTTCAAGCATGTCCTTGGTGAAAGAGATTCTTTCATATTTGATCATGTTATAGAACTATCCCCATGAATCAATAATATACAAATGATAACATGACTAAAATTTAATGCATACATACATCATCTTGATTCTCCTTTGATCATCTTATCGTCTTGGTGTGGCCCTTATTGCTTCATATTAGCTTGCTTGCATAACATCCTTTTCTTGAATTCCATGAATGGGATTCCCAATGAGACATCTTCTTTGGTTTATGAACCTTCTTTTGAAGATTCCATTATAGGATCTTAAAGACCCTTGCCTTGCAAATTTTTCTTTTCTTTTGACGGTGGAGGTCTTCTAAGATTCTTAATCATGATCAATCTTCTTTTATCATGGAAGAGGTCCTATACTAGGTATGCTCCTTCTACATGAATATCTTGAGCTATATCTATCATGCTCTTATATTCTAGAAGATATTTCTATCCATGCATTTTTATTCTCATTATAAATGCTACATCTTCATGAGTATCTAGAAATCTATGTACATCATGCTTCTAGATTCTAGAGGATGTTTTTATGCAATATTCCTACATGCTCCTATACTACTCAAAACTTTGAAAGAAGACTTGAAGTAAAGAGTTTCACTTAGTCATAGTAGAGATCCGGAGGATCTTCCTTCTTTTGCTTCTTTCTTTCTTCTTTCACCTCTTGAGTTATGTGAGCTTCTTCCCTCTTTATTTTGTTGTTGTTGCCTTTCTTAAGTTTAGGACAATTCCTTTTGTAGTCTCCATATTCTTGGCATCCAAAACATTGGATTTGGTCATGTATTTGTTGTTTGTTCTTCGTGGACCAAATTTTCCAAAATTTTCCTTTCTCTTGGGCATGGTAGTAAATTCTTGCTCTGTTTATCCCACATGTTCATTTTCTTTAAGTCTGGTTTCCTTTGTCCTATATAGAGACCACATTTCATTGAGTGTGGTTGCTTCCTTCTTGGCATATATTCTTGATGTGAAGTTTCCCCAATCCTCAAGTAGAGCATTGAGTACTATAGTTGTCATCTCTTTTTCAGACATGACTTCCCCAAGCTCTTGAAGTTGATCTCTCATTTCAGAGATTTTCATGAAGTAGGGAGCTATTCCTTCCTTTGTTATCTTCACCTTGTACAATTTATTCCTCATAGATGTTTTGAATTTGGAGATATAAGGAATGAGAGAGTCATTGATTGATTCTATCAGAATCCTTTGAGCTCTTGTCTCATTCTTATTGTACTTGGCTAAGGCTTGAGTTTGTTCCTTAGTAGGGATAGTGATATTCCCTTTGACATGTTCTAGAAGTTCATTCTCCTTCAGAAGTATATCAATCCTATTCTTCCCTGCAAGAAAGTTATTGGTACCTACCAATTTGTTGCTTTCCTTGCAAAAAGACATTGATGTATATTCAGAAGGGGAAATATACTTACTTGCTATATTTTTGAGATGTAATGGATTTGCTTCCTCCTTGAAGACTTGATGGCCTCCTTCCTTGGATCTTGATGTTCTTAAAGTTTCCTTCTCTAAGTGGACTTGCTTGATGATGAAATTTGCTTGATGACTTGTAGCTTGATGTAGGTCCTGCTTCGATCTGATATTCTTTGTAGGTGCCTTTATGTAAGGCTATTCTTCTTTCTATGTAGACTTCCTTGATGAATGATGAATTGCAGACCTTATTTTCCTTTAAGTGATTGAGACTTATAGGCTTGATGCTTCAACCTTGTAGATGTCCTTCCTTGTTAAGTGTTCTTGAGTTGCCCTTTCCTTGATGTGTCACCTTAGCTCTGATACCATGTGGAAGAATCTAAGGGAAAATAAGTGTAGTGTGATTCTTCATTACTTGATAACAATGTGTGTATTATTTTTAATTTTCCTGATTAACTTATAATTATTATTATTATTATTAGTGTATATGTGTATACTTCATGTTAGTATCAGTGTCTTCACATTGCCATCAGTGATCAAAATTTACTCTTTTGCATTTCATACTAGGAGTCCCATTATGATGAGGTTGTATTCCATTAGGTCATGGATCTACTGATGGTAGGGTTTATTTCAATTTTTCCCTCATGATATGTACTTGCTGACCTCCTTTCATACCTTTCAATCATGATTCATGCTCATTTTCAGTTCATTTCATCAATTATATAGGGTTTCAGTCTCATTAGGTCTTAGGGTTTCCATCATGATCAAAATTTAGTGATTATTGCTAATAATGGTCAGCAAAGACATGAGGAGGTCAAATAATGTTCAGAAAGTCATAATTTGTTAATTTGTAAGCTTAATGAAGTTCTCGCCTCAAAACTAGTTTTGAGGTGAAAACAGAGAATTTGTATGTTATCTTTGAATTTGATGTAATTTTATTGTTCTCATATGTAATAATGGTCCCATGCTGCTCCTGGACATCTGGTGAAGTTGCCAAACTACTGCCACTGCAAAAATTCAAAGAATTTGAGCATCAGTCCACCTATCAAAGCAAAGAAACCAAGCATAAAAAAAGCGAGTATTTTAAAAAGTAGATAGACATTATAAAAGTGGGTTTTCACCCACAGAAAAACAAAAAGTGAAAGCTATAAAAAGCCATCCTTCTATTTATCATTTCATTATCTTAGTGTTGAAATTCAAAGTGCCAAAAGGAGAGCTAAGGGTCGATTTCAAGCATTATTGGACAAATGCAAGTTAGTTACTGCGGTTTTGGACAAAATTGATTGGCGCTGCGCTTTTGAGGAGGAAGCTGCGTTTTTAAGTTGGTGTTGCGCACCTAGAAACATTTCCTTGTGTAATTTTACACGGGCACTGCGCTTTCAGAGTGGCATTGCACATCTGTGTGAGGCGCTGCGCTTCTACCCAGCCAAGCTCCAAATTGGCCAAAATGTTCTACACTTGCCAAATTCACCTCAGAGTCATCAATTTCGCTCTCTTGCAAGTAAGTACAATCATCATATCTTATGATCTATGGTTTTTTTGCCAAGTTTGGTGTTTAGCATTCTTATAAAAACCCTAGCTTCTAGGGTGAAACCTTAGTTTTCCTCATATCACTAGTGGTTGTATACCCTATCTACTTACCATTATTCCCTAAACCCCATTCCTACATATCATATTTACTAAATCCCATTTTCCCTCATACATTTTCCCTACACTCCTACTTACACTCTCCATCAACCCTACAAACCCTACCCACTCTCCCTAAAACCCTACTCATCCCTAAAAACTTGTTCACACATCATACTCTCACATATTCCTTCATCTTCACTCTGTTCATTTCATTCATTCACCCTATCCCATCATTGTCCATAAGTGTTCACAGCCACAGAAAAACAATGGAAAGAGACAATGAATATGACTATGAGGAAGAGACACTCAATGATAGTTCCATGGAGAGACATAAGCATCAGAGAAAGCCTCATAAAGGAGGAAGAATAATTAGAGAAGAGCCCACTAGTTTGAGGGAGTTACAAGCTTGTCCACTTGCCATTTCTTGCTTTAAACACCAGGCATGCTTTGATTTTTGTGAAATGATAGAAAGAGTAAGATTTCATCATGAGTTGGCTAGGATATTTGTGACTCATTTGCACAGTAATGAAGTAACCCTTGCTGGAATAACATTCACAATATCACCAGCTTTCATCTCAGAGGCTATAAGAATTCTAGATGTGGGTGAAAATTGGTACAAAGGTTAGGATATTGATGAGGAGTACTATGAGCCTTACATCAAGGCTAGATACAAAGACAAAATTAAGAGAGTATTCCCATTCAAGTTTTTGGAAGACAAGTATGCCCCATTAATGAAAATCATTATCAAGTACTTCACTTGTGAAGGTAGGTTCTCCCGATTGTATGCCTACCACATTAGAATTTTCATGCATTTCACTAGAGTAAAGATGTTGAATCTCCCTTACTTTATGTTTAGAAACATTGAGAAGATGGCACATATTGTACAGAGGAATCCATACCCCCAACAGCTAAATAACATTTACCATTACTCTTTGATCAAAATAATTGTTCTTCACCACCTGAACCTCCTTAACATGCCATGGGAGACTTTCATTTCTCATGAGATGTTCAAAGGCCCAAAATCTTTTCATCGGTACATCATGAAGAAGGTGGACCTTCAAGCCATGAAAAAGTCAAAGAGATTGAAACTGTTGGAGTACTAGTGTTTGTGACATATAAGAGGGGTGCTAGGAAACATTTTGTAGCTACTAGGCAAGTATTAACTCCATAAGGTGTGGAAGGGGCTTTGCCTTCTTCTTCAGTAAAACAGGTACAGGTCGAGCAACAAAAAAAGGGAAAAAGTAAGAGCAAGAAAAAGGTGCAAGAAAAGGATCTTAGTGATGAGCAGGAAAGAGATTTCAATCTTGTTGAGCATGAGGAGCCACAACAACACTTTACTCATCATGGAGTTGACATTATTGATTTGGAAGCTCAGGATCCGAAGACTGTCAAAGACATGATCATAAAGGAACAAGAAGCTGAAATACAATCCTTGTCAGATAACTTAGAGAGAGCTAAGTTCATCATTAGATATTTAGAGCAGGAAAACAAACAATTGAGTGACAAGCAAATCCTCATGGAGTTGCAAATGATCAAAGAAAACAGGCAAAAGGCCAAGGAGGCTAATGTCAAGTTGACTTCAATTGAACAAGAGATTGAGAATGGTAGGGAAACATGGCTTGAGAGGGTCAACATACACCTTGAGGGTCTGATTTATAAGGCCAACAGGGACAATAATATGCTTCGCCGCATGGCCTACCATTACTTGACCCGAAACAAAATCTGTAACATAAGAATCATGAAACTTAAAGCTAGGTTGAGGAAGGCTTTAAAGAGAAAAAAGGAGCAAGATAAGTTGAAGATATTATCTGAAGCCTCACTAGCCCATCAAAGCAGCTAATTGTGGTGTCCCATGCCAAATTTGGGCAAGTTTTGATGATTTTTTGTCTTTTTCAAATTTTGAAGTTTTGAAAACAGGAAATTGCGATGGCGCTGAGATTTTCCCTGGAGCACTTGTTGAAGGAAAAGTTTATATATTTGGATTCAGCATGGTGAGAGCATTCATCCCTAAAATTTTAGAAGTTTTTGAGCAAAACTAGGTCACCAAAAGGTCCAAAAACTACCAAAAAATGACCTCTTTGCCTCTTTTTGGACACACAGAAGCAGCCTTGGGAGATTTCAGTTTTGTGGGAGCAACTGACCTCCAAATGAAAACATTCGAGTTGTTCCAGAAGGTAGATAGGAATACCTTTCCAATGAGCCATCTTGGAATAAATATGACTAAGGGAAAGGCCTCCAAAAGTGGGTGTAAAGCAGCGTTGTGCTTTTGGCTCATGGTGTTGCGCTTTTGACCAATTTGCCAGAAAATCCAATTTTCGCCCATTCTCACTGCAAGTTGACTTTTTCTCTCTTCATTGATGATTTTATGATTGTAATTAATGACTTGACATGTAAATGTAATAGTGAAATGATCTTAGAGGGTAGATTCATCAGTTTGAGGTGGTTTTGGGGTCAATGAATCAGTGTCCATGCTTATAGAGGCAAGTTGTTTCTTTGCCTATATTCTTGGTCCCTATTTGGAAATGGTTGTAACAGCTCCTTTTCTCTTGGTTTCGACCCCTGATGGCTGGCATAGGTACTTTTATGTCTATATTACGTATTTTTTCAATCATTAGCAAAGGTTGGACTCTCTTGGATGCTCTAAGCTACATTGTACACCTTTATCAGTAGTTTGGCAAGGAAATAAACCAGGATTTGCAGCTATTTTTATGGGATACTTGTGATATGGTTTTTTTGCATAGTTTCTTCTTCTGTTATCTGTTTTTTCACATGTTTTATGTATGCCACAATCTAATTCATTTCTTCTAGCTGAATAATATCAAGATAGATAGTTAGAATACATTGTTTACAGTGCTCTGCCTTAGGAAGCCATTTAGTTTTCTATGTTTTCTACTGTTTGAGAAGGATACATGATCTTTGCATGCCCTCCTCAGCTCCTCACCGGCCTTAGACCTATCATCTCACTCAATTTCAAGTGCCAAAGCACCTACCTACCTTGCCCCATAGAACACCCTACATCCTGACTTGATTTCCCAGACCCAATCTACCTGGCTCCATTTGATCCAACAACAAACCCAACAAAATCAATCAAAAACCCTAGAGCTACTATACCTAGCCTAAAATCCATATCTGATCCAATCATCTTGACTGAGATTCACAAGGAGAGAGCCCTCTCCAGACTTGGTAGGGCTAGCTACCAGGTTAAGCTTGGTTTGTGGTTATCCTAGGATTTCCTTCCTTCAGCCCGAGGCCAATCTAGGCTCTAACGCTTCATCAAACTACTACCAAAACATAAAAATAAGAACAAAATATGTTGGCTCTCTTCAAGGGCCAAAAGGTCTATTCTCTTTAGAGGAAAACCCTTTACTGAAATTCTCTTATTGCATATTCTATTGATAAATGCAAAACCCTAGACCCTTGATAAGAATATCCTCCAAGCACAAGTCAAGTTATTCCCCATTTTTGAAACTTATTTCCAGAATGTTTGTTCCCCGATAGTTCTTCTAGAACTTCATTTTTGGACACTTCATCTTCCTTCTTCCGAAACTTTGTTCTTCTTTCAATTGTTGGTAAGTCTTCTTATACTTTCTCTAGAAGACATGCCTTTGATGAGACCCTTCCCTTATGGTGATCCCTTCACTCTCTTAGCCAACCAATGAAATTTTATGTCTGTCAAGAGAGGGTTGTTATGACAACAATGCAACCCTAATTCTCACATGTGTGAGAGGTACCCTAGAGAATTAGGGTCCTTTCCCATCACTAGATAGATAGAATTCTTCACTTGTCTTGGGATGCCTTGTAGGCCTAGTTTCAAACCCAAACAACACAACATTATGGATTTCTTGTCCCCGCTGTCATATCTGTAGATTTTTCCTCCTTCTCCTCACACCTGTGACTATTTCTAGCCCTAGAAACAATCCCCTAACTTTGTTGTTCTTCCTCCTTACTTCACTGTCCTTGTAGACCCTTTACTTTGTCTTCCTTCACTCCTATTTTTCTTCCTTTCCTTTGTAGATTTCAGAGCTGCTGAATGCATTATAGAGGAGTGGACAACCTCTATATATAGAGGATTGTCCCTCCATTTAGGCTGACTAGAAGGCCGACTTGGCACCTATTTGCAGGCCGACTTGAAGAGTATACTTTGGATGGTTTCTTTGGTGGTATTGCATGCTTGAAGGAGCTTCTTGATGGTGCCTTAGCATAGGAGGAGACTTGAATTTTCTTGGAGGTATTCTCTTGACTTTAATACATATTTATACAAGGTGTAACATGCCCTTAAGGTCTTCAACCTTTTTCTTTTGACTATTTGACACACCTATATCACTTTAACTAGTGCTAGAGCTATTTCAATGAGCAAGAAACTCATTGACATATATCACAAAATTAATATTATATTTCCTTCAACAAAAAGGACTGACACACCCCATGGGAATATACTTGGTTTGATAATTTAATACTTTGCTTAACAATTCCTACAACTAGATTTTAAGGCCATAAGTTTAGGTACAATCATGCAATATTGAGCTTTTGATACTGGTGTCGCACCTAAAAATAATTCAATAGTGAAATCCAACTCTCTCTTAGGGGTTAAACTAGGAATTTGTTCCAAAAAGACATTTGGAAAGTCCCTAACTACTTATTGATCATTTAGAGTTTCAGTTGTTTTGATTTTAGTTTGATTCTCTACCTTCATTTCAAACAGTAAACACCATCTCTTGGTTGCCTTTTTCAAATGTAAGGCTAATAATTGACATATAGACATTGATCTGGGATTTCCCCTTACAATTTGAGTTTTACCCTCATCTATTGCACATGTAACAATTTTCTCCAAGTAATTAACTAGGGCCTTATGACTTTCCAGCCAATCCATTCCTACTAGTACATTGTAAGAGCCCAATCGTAGCACATTTAAGTTGACTATATTTCACTTCCCATTCAGTGTAGTTGGACATGCCTTAATCTAGCTAGTAACCTTCCTTTTTGCACCCATATCTAATTGAATAAGCAAGGGATTTTTTGATTTTCTAGTTGCTAATTTACAACTTTTTATGATTCTAGGGCTAATGTAACTTAAGCTGGCACTAGGATCAATTAACACAGAAACAGGTCGGCTAATAATTGTATGTTCTATTTCCACCATGGTGGATTGATGTTCCACCTGTTGTTCCTCCAATTTTTTGCTGATGTGTGGCATATTTCAAGCCACATCATTGATAGTTGAAGTTTCTTATACATCCTGAAGATATTGTATGGAATTTATATTATAAGAACAATTCCTTAGATGGTTTGGCTCACTGCATCCCCAACATTTCAGGGTTTTTGTTTTTCTTACCCATCAAAGGTCTTGTTTGTTTCAGCTTTTTTGGACCCCACTTGAGTTTTTTCTTGAGATTTCTAGGCCTATCCATTATTTTTATCAAAATTTCTACCTACACCTCCATTACTGCCTTGTTAAGCAATCCAACTTTCCCTTTCATATCTTGTAGCACCTTTTTTTTCTTCTTACTGTACCACGTCCTGGAATTTTCATTCCTTTTCTTGGCTTGCTGGTAATATATTCTTCTTTGCGAATAAATTCATCTATGGACTATGGATTTCCATATTCTATACATTCCTTGAAGGATGGGGGAAGGAAATGTTGTTAATATTTGCATTGATGCCATTAACCACATTGGTGATAATTCATGTTGAATGTTGAATGTTGGATTGGTGTACTGAATGTTGAATGTTGAATTGATGATAATTTATGCTTGAATGAAAAATACTGAAAGTGATGTGAAGTGTAAAGGTTGTGATATTAAATATGAAGGTTGAACATTGTTAAAATGGGACATTGCAAAAGCTAAAATATATATATGTTTCATTGAACATAAAATGTAGATAATAAATATTTGATTTGTCTCTTGTAATCATCACTGGTTGAGCTGTTTTAATTTAGCTCTATTTTATTGTTGGGTAGCGGAAGCCCCACGCAACGGTTAAAGAGCGTGAAGCTATAAATTTTGGGAAAAGTTAGGGTAAAGACTCCGTTGAATGCGCGGAGCACGAAGCTGGACATTTTGGGAAAAGTTAGGGTAAAGACTTCGCTGAATGCATGGAGCACAAATTGTCATATTTTGAGTCAAATATTTTGTCACACGGAATGAGTCGAGGTTGCAGACAAGATCTTCCTTCCTAGTATCTAAAGATATCTAGTGACAAGCAAGCCAATCAAAAACTATCTTTCTCTAAATATGCAATCAAAGACAAAGGAAAACAAGTGTTTTAGGCCTACCTTGGGTCTAATGCAAGTTTGTGGAAGCCTCGCTCCCTCACTCCAAATGAGCTTCCTTGAAGTGTAATTCTGCAAACACAAACAAGC